>QRFJ01003385.1:47395-136938 GCA_006176705.1 Cocos nucifera | reverse complement strand
ACTATAAATTAATAAAAGGATTTTTTTCTATCATAGTGTGTATTTAAAGTGTCTGTGATACATCCTTTGATTTAATGGTAATGATAATTCATAATTTCAAGAGTTGAAAATTTAAGACATGAATTTTCATAATTAACTCATAAATAGCTTTCGACCGTAGAATCATCATAAGGATAGTGAATAATCTAGAAGGTTGGGTACGATTGCTTTCTTATGATAGATGTGTCTTGAGTCTATGGTGTCGAGATACTAGAGCGAGAGTATAGGTACTCGTTAGAGAATGAGGGCACTAAGCGTGACCACCTCGAGCAGTCATAAGAAAGTCTACCTTCTCGTCGATGACTGGCTCGATGCTGCAGTGGTGTATTTGGTTCTTTGATCTGAGGTGCATCGACAGTTCACCTTGAGGGTATTATAGTTTGACTATACCATAACTCGATCTCCTAGCCATTCGGAACCCTGAGATATATGTTGGCTATAGCATGTTCATTGTAGGAATTGGACTGCACCAATAAGAGATCTATCTACCTCGGTAGATGAAAAGTAGCCCTATGATAAT
The DNA here is from genome assembly GCA_006176705.1 of Cocos nucifera. Taxonomy (NCBI): domain Eukaryota; kingdom Viridiplantae; phylum Streptophyta; class Magnoliopsida; order Arecales; family Arecaceae; genus Cocos; species Cocos nucifera. Next base: position 136,379 of record QRFJ01003385.1, on the reverse strand, counting down.
CATGAGATTGAGTCCTTAAGCTTATGACCATTGCAGAGTGAATATGATAGAAAGAGTTTCTATTAGGGTTTCACATTAGACTCAAATCGAATGTTTAATTCATATGATGGATGTTGGGTTTGACGAGTTCACCTTAACCCTAATCCAGTCGGGGCTTAAGATAAAAGAACCCAATCACATAGGTAACTACACCGAGAGGTTCATTTTTAGTTCGATGGATTGCCACCATATACTACTAGATTTCACTGATGGATTTTGAGAGCAATTAGAATGATTTTGATGATCGATCATTCTAATTGTATGAATCAAAAAAGTTCTGATCCACCGAAAGGTGTTTCGATGATGTCGATGATGGAGATCACGACATATCTCATTACCATATTGAATTGAACCTAACTGGATCACACAAATAAGAGTTTGGGTCTGAATGTCATCAATTGAGCTAACCAATTTGATTGATTAAGATTAGATAATTAGGTTCAAGGTAATCATGCTACCACACAATTGAGCCTGACTTTCTCCTTCTGTAATCTTTCTAATTCATCGTAACTATGTTAAATTTGATTTGACTCATTCTTTTATTTTGAATAGATTTATTTTTATCTTACTGGAATAAGTCCAAGTTAGATTAATTATAGAAATTAAATCCATTCATAGTCAAATTGGACTAGGGTCAAAAGTTGACCTGATTGAGAGAATTGAGGTTCACCTAATTAGAGGCTTTTAGAAAATATTTTAGAAATTATTTTGATCTAATTTTTGGATATGTGATAGAGAATGAGTCATACATTTGGTGTACCAAATTTTGTGATTTTTGAAGGTGCCTAGACTAAGTTATGATAGAGTTTGATTTGGATCAAATTCTTGAGGGAAGAGTCCTAGGCGCAGTGGACTCTTCCTTATCTACTCATTCTGCCACCTTCCAAATTAAGTTTTGGCATCAAAATTAGATGAGATCTGAGGTTTTTCATGGAGATTAGGTTTAGGAGTCCCAATGGTTGAATAAATAAGGATTTTGGTCAAAGAGGGACTCTAACTTGGTGCTATGCTTTTGTATAAGAACCCTTGCACCAAGGCTCTTCATGAAAGAAATAATTTTCAAACCCAAAGGCTGTTGCCCCTTCCATCTTCTACACCCTCTTTGGTCCTCTCTCTCTCCTTCTTCTAAGTGCCAAAGGTTGGAAATAAATCTGAGAAGAAGATCCAATCAAATTTATGAAGAATTTAGCATCTATGCGATGGTGTTCGTGAGACAGACATGCTATTTTTAGAAATTCTTTTGAAGGACTTTCATATCAGATTCAGATCTAATATTTGGAGAAAAGATTTATGAGGAGAAAAGGTCTAGATCCTACCTAAGTAAATACTGGTAGTGGCCAGGCGCGTGTGTGGCTCCTTCCAAAACCTCAGGGTAGATCAGGATCATCACAAGATAATCTGATTACCCAAAATACAAGGTATGAAATTAATTAGATTTAATTTTATTTTTAATCTTAATATCAGATTTTAAAGGATCAGATCTGAAATGTCTCAGATCTAACTGTGATCTTAGAAAAAAAAATTTTAAAATATTTCTTCAGATCTAATCAGATCTGAACAATCCTATGCCGAAAAATAGGGTTTTTCTTCAACTGATATTAGAGCTACGTTGGCAGTTCTTCAGTTCTATCTTAGATCTAATTTTATATTTATTTATAATTTAATATTAAAAAATTTTATATATCACATCAGATATGATTAGATCTAAAATTAGAAAATTAAATCATTTAGATCTAATATGTATGAGATGCATGACTAGACTAGGTATAGAATAATTCTATGTGTAGTCTAGTATGATCATGTATTTAATTTGATTAAATATAATTTTAAATTTATTTAATTTTTATTTTTTTGATGTTATAATTATTGTAACCAGATCTAAAAAATAGAGAATATAATTTTTTTTATTTTTATTTTATTTTATATGAGATATGAAAGATGCATGCTTAGACTATTTATAGAATAATTTTATAAGATGTCTAGAATAGTTTTAATTTTGATATGATCAAATTTAAAATTTTAGTTTTTAGATTTAATATATGATGTTTCAAATCTGAAAGTATGCATATTGATGATACATGAGATGTATGCAAGACATGTATTAGTTAGATCTTTTTTATGTGATATATGATCTAACTAGTTTTGTAGCAGAAAATTATATTTCTAATTAAGACGTTCTTCTTGGTTATCCGATCATAAGAATAAAGTAGGATTTAAAGATCCTCTCCTTCCATTCGATGGAGTGTTCTTATGATGTGTGGGGGTGCTGCACATTTGTTCTTAATCAAAAATCCAAACTTATTTTTTTGCAAAATCTTAGATCCTGAAATTCTAAAATTTTATTACATGTTTTATTCATGAACCCAAAACTTAATTAAAAATTAAGATTATAAAATTAATTAGACCTAAAATTCATGAATTTTTAGATCTAAGACATATTCATAAAATTAGATATCTTCCTCAAGATATCCATTTAAGAATGCCATTTTCACATCTATTTATCATATTTCATAATCGAAATAGGCTGCAACAGCAAGCAATATGCGAATGGATTTTAGCTAGCGAATGGATTTTAGCATAGCTACTGGCGAAAAGTATCCTGATAGTCAATGCCTTCACGTTGACTATAACCTTTTACCACTAATCTAGCTTTGAATGTCTCCACATTCCCATTTGCACCAATCTTTCTTTTGTAGATCCATTTACACCTAATAGGTATTATACCTTCTGGTGGATCTACCAAGGTCCAGACGTAGTTTGAGTGCATCGAGTCAATTTCTAACTTCATTACCTCTAACCATTTCTTGGAGTCGATATCTGATATCGCCTCATTATATGTTTTAGGATCATCACTATGAACCCCATTACCTACTAGGAACATTTTCTCTACATCCTCTGAAATAGTACCTAAGTACCTCTCAGGGGGACAAAAAATCCTTTCCAATCTATGAGGTGGAGGAGGTAGTGTATGGATTGGCTTAACCTGATTTGGTTCCATATAGTCCTTAGCTCGTTGCTCTTGTGAGACTTTCTCTTCGAGCTTGATCTGCTTTCCAATGCCGCTATCTTGAATAAATTATTTTTCAAAAAAGATGGCATGTCGACTTACAATCACATTATGATCTTTTGGAATGTAGAAATAATATCCTAATGACTCTATAGGATACCTATGAATCGAGCTCTAAAGGACCTAAAGTCTAACTTGTCTGTTTGTTGTCTTTTGACATGAGCCGGACAACCCCAAATTTTGAGATGACTCAGACTTGGTTTCTTACCATGCCATATCTCATACGGTGTGGTAGGAATGATTTTAGAGGGAACCCTATTCAGTAAGTATATTGTAGTTAACAAACAGTATCCCCAAAGAAAATCAAGGAGGTCTGTGAAGCTCATCATGGATCGGACCATATCTAATAGGGTTCGATTTCCTTCATTCTGAAATCCCGTTGAGTTGAGGTGTTTTAGGTGGAGTCCATTGAGAGACTATGCCATTTTCCTTGAGATAGTCCAGGAATTTTCCCGACTAAGGTATTCACCTCCTCGATCTGATCGAAGAACCTTAATGGATTTTCCAATTTGCTTTTCTACTTCATGTCTGAATTCTTTGAACTTTTCAAAGGCTTCAGACTTGTGTCTCATAAGATACACATACCCATACCTAGATAAATCATCGGTAAAGGTTATGAAGTAGACTAAGGTTGCCTCTAGCCAGCACATCAAATGGGCCGCACACATCAGTATGTACTAGGGCAAGAAGATCTATGGCCCTTTCCCTATGTCCTACAAAAGGAAGCTTAGTCATTTTGCCATGAAGACAGGATTCACAAATTGGATATGACTCGAAAGTCAACGGACTCAATAGTTCAATTTTCTCCAATTTGTTAACCCTATCTTCTGCTATATGACCTAATCTTAGGTGCCATAGATACCTATCATTTGGACTATCCCTAGCTCATTTTGATTTTATGGCATTCATATTTTGCTCGAAATTAAAAATAGATACATCAACATGTAACTGATAAAGATCGTTAATAAGGAAACCACTTGCAATTTTATTTCTTTCATAAAGAATGTTACAATGGTCCTTAAGAAAACTAATTACATAGCCTTCTAATGCAAGGCAAGAAATAGAAATCAAATTTCTGCTTGCTGCAGGCACATAATAACAGTCTTTTAACACTAAGTCTAAACCAGATGGTAATCGAAGAGGGTATGTTCCCATGGCCACGGTAGCAACTCTTGCTCTATTTTCGACACGCAGGATCATCTCACCATCCCTCAGCCTCCTGCTATCCTCAAGACCCTGCATAGAAGTGCACAAGTGAGCACTAGAACCAGAGTCAAGCACCCAACTGGATGCAGAAGAAATCATAAGGTTAGACTCAATAACGAGCATACCTCTAGAAGGACCTGCCTCCTTCTTCTTTAGGGTGGCCAGGTAAGTAGGGCAGTTCCGCTTTCAGTGGCCATCATTATTGCAATGGAAATACTTTTTTTTATCAGTGGCCTTCTTTTTTGGCTCTGTCTTTTTCTTCTTTCCTCCTTCCACCTTTTGCTTTTTCATAGACTTCTTCTTTCCAAAAGACTTTCTCTTGGAAGAAGTCCGTTCCATAGCAAGCACTGAGCCTTTAGAACCTTTCATGGAAAGCTCAGCGGTGACCAGCATGTTCATAAGTTTGGCCAGGAAGTTTTGAAGTTTATGTATATGGTAGTTCATGATGAACTGCCCATACGCATGATCAAGGATTGCAGAATTATATTATTCTGCAGATCCAAGTCCAACCTCACTTCAAGCTTCTCAAGCTCTTCCATGTCCTTGATCATCATCAGACAATGATCTTGGACTGACTGCCCATCACACATCTTAGCCTTAAACAATTGTTTAGTGACTTGATACTTGGCTGCGTGACTCTGTTCACCAAACATCTTCTGTAGGTGAGCCAATATTTGGCGAGCAGTTCTGATATCTTCATGTTGGTGCTGAAGTTCATCAGACATCGAGCCCAACATGTAGTATCTGGCCTTATTATCATCGTCGGTCCACTTATCCAGAGATGCTCTCTGCTCAGTGGATGGACGAGCTGGTAAGGTGGGAGGGTCCTGATCCAGTACATGAGTTAACTTCTCGGATCCCAAAATGATTTTGAAGTTCCAGAGCCAATCCTTGTAATTTAGTTCGGTCAGTCTATAGGTGTCCAGGATTCGTGCTAGTGGGTTGGATGCAGACATTTTTCTATAGAGAGTCAAAGTTTCTAGTTAGATATTGTAATTAAGACTTAACCAATTTATTTAAAAATTTTATTTTTAAATAAATTAGCTTCCACTATTTTTTTGGATTCCTACACTCCCTTTGTAGAGATGCAAAAATCTCCATGATTACTGATTTCTAGTGGGTGGTGCGGTCCCACCAACTGACTCATCACCTCACCTAATAGTTATTGATGATGGGTTAGCCAATGAGTGAACAACTCTTGTTCAATGATTCTCTAATCATGGTGCACCCAAACTTGGTCTCTAATTCATGAATCTCACCGTGTCTGAAATATTGATCCACTCCTTAGTTAAGTCAGACCCACCATTTGCATAGACTGGATTCCTAATTGGGTCTCTCACTATAACCAAAATATTGAGCCCAATTCATCCTCCAGCCCGTAGCATCCAATGCCTAATAGACATGGTTGCATCTTTCTGGTGCAACTGAGCCACTGTAACCAGCCGAGAACAATCAACCCCGAAAAGGGACCCGCACATCTACAATGGTGGAAGACCATGACTTAATCTTTTCTTAGGGAGATTTGATTTAGGTCTCATTAAACTAGACTTGACATAGTCATAACCATTATGACTAACCTAGTGGCATGGGTTAGCTCGGATTATTGACCACCTCAGATCAGAACTGAGTCAACAAACATAGCCAGATAAGTGAGACCTATGGAAGGGATATGCCATTAACTCGATAAGAATGCATTCGAGTCGAGTAGCTCCCAATTAAAAACTCAGTCGGTCATATCTGCCAAACCTACCTTAGACACCAAATTATTGAGCCAGAACCAATCAAATTAGCCTACAATCCAGACTCTAACCACTGAGCCTAATTAGGTCTTAGCTTGATCGATCATATTTGTGACTCGATCCTGACCCAGACTTAATCCTATTAGGCTGATTAATTTTAGCAGTGTTGATCCTATCTAACCAACTCTTGATTCGATTTGATCAACCGCTTAGACCTAATTGAGCTACCTAAGCTCGAACCCAATTTTATGAACATGTCTTAGATATGAAAATTCTTAATTTTAGACTTAATATGTTTCATAATCTTAATTCTTAATTAAGTTTAGGGTTCAAAAACAAAACATGCAAATAAGATCCTACAGTTTTAGGATCTAGGGTTTTGCAGAAAGTAAGTTTTTAATTTTTGATTAAGGACGAACGTGCAGCACCCCTACACATCATAAGAACATCCCATCGAATGGAGAGGAGAGGGTCTTTAAACCCTACTTTGTTCTTATGATCGGACGGCCAAGGGGAACGCCTTAATCAAAAATACAACTAATCTACAAAAATAATTAGATCTAAGCATATATCTCATATAAAAAAATTAATCTAATTAAAGCATATTTTGTATACATCATATCATGCATATTTTTCAGATCTAAATTATCTCATAATCATCTAAAAAATTAAATTTAAATTTGATCTCATCAAATAAAATTTAATCTAGACCTATTTGTAGAACTATTCTACAACTAGTCTAATCATGCAACTATCATATCTCATATGAACAAATTAAATTTAATTTATTTTCTATTTTTAAATCTGATTATAACATTTATAAGATCAAAAAATAGTAAATAAATAGATCTAAAAATCATATTTAATCAAATAAAAATCATGATTATACTAGACTACACATAGAATAATTCTATTCCTAGTCTAGTTATGTATCTCATACATATTAGATCTAGATTAATTAATTTTAATTTTCTATTTTTTTGATTTTAGATCTAATCATATCTTATGTGATATCTAAAATCACTAATTTATTAGATTAAATTAGATCTAAATAAATTTAATGGGAACCTGGCTCTGATACCAGTTGAAGGAGAAATCCTGATTTCGCGGGTCAGGTTCGTTCAAATCTAATTGAATCAAGAGGCATATTTCAAAAATTTTCTCTTAGATCTAGATCAGATCTAACATTTTTTAGATCTAATTTTATGATCTAATAAATAAAAGAATTAAATTAAATTAAATCTAAATTAATTTTACCTTGATATGGGTAATCCTGATTAACCGTTGATGATCTTGCAGATTGCCTGAGGTTCTGGATCAAGCCATGCAAGTATCTGGCTTCTACCGGTATCCACTTGGGCTAGATCTAGAGATCTTCTTCTACACTTTTTTTTCTTCAAAAATTAGATCTGGATCTACTTTGAAAAATCTTCAAAACTTCTTTTGAAGATGTGTTGCTGTCTCTTGTAGCAGGGCTGCCTTCTTGCTTTCCTGTTGCCTTTTGGTTGCCTGAATTGCACCAAACTCGTGTCCAACTTTCCTTGGGTGTGGAGAGGAGGGAGAGGATCTGAAGATGGTATGGAAGGGGGAGAGGGGTAGTGTTGGAGCATGGCTTGGAGAAAACTCTTGAAAAAAAGTGGGCGCAGACAGGTCTTTATATAGATCCTGCTGCGCCACACAGTGCCACATCACCCCGACCAATCACATTGCTTCATGCAATCAGATCTAAATCTAATTAGTGAGATGACATCACCTGATCCAATCAGATGAGAGACCCATAGATTCATCCTAAGGTGGTGCCTAAGACTGGTCAAAGTCTATTGGTGAGGGTCACCTAGTTTGAATCCAAGAAGCAACCTGGAGTCCCATCCGTATGGGACTCCAAGCGTCCCTATCCATGGGCGCATGCCATCCTAGGCATGCACCCCCTCCTTTTCAAAATCTCAGTAAGGGGACAATCTCCTATCTGCTCTCTAATAAGTGCATGACACATGGGCAGATGTCCAAGGATCAAAGGTCAACGTTTGACCAAAGTCAAAGGATAAGAATTAGCAGGTGATGAAAAATGGTAGGTGTTGTCTCAAATTTATCTCATAAATTAAGACAACCCTTTTCTGACCTAAACAAGCTCCATTCAGACCAAGCAAAGGTACCTGAGTGAGCATAAACTCATTTGGCTCAGTCGAGACAACTTTTATGATAAGAGAAAGGAGAATGTTAGGTTCAATCATGTGCTAGCACGATTTTTTTGAACCTAATTGAATCTAATTCAAATCAATTGAACTGGATTAGTTCAATTGATGATATCCAGATTCAAACCCTTATTTGTATGATCTAGTTAGGTTTAGTTCTGTATGGTAATGGGATATGTCATGATCTCCATCATCGACATCATCGAAACTTTTTTCGATGGATCAGAACTCTTCTGATTCAGACAATCAGAATGATCGATCATCTAAATCATTCTAATTGCTCCCAAAATCCATCAGTGACACCTAGCAGTATATGGTGGCAACCCATCAAAACTAAAAATGAACCTCTTGGTGCAGCTACTTGTGTGATTAAGTTCTTCTATCTTGAGCCTCGATCAGATTAGGGTTAAGGTGAACTCGTCAAACCCTAATTTCTATCATATGATTTAATCATTCGATTCAAGTCCGATGTGAAAACCTTAATAGAAACTCTTTCTATTATTTCACTCTCTGCCATGGCCATGGGCTTATGGACTTGATTCTCATGATCATCATAGGGCTGCTCCTCATCCACCGAGGTAGATAGATTCCATCTTGGTGCAATCCAATTCCTACAATGAACATGCTATAGCCAACATACACCTCAGGATTCCGAATGGCTAGGAGACTGAGTCATGGTGTAGTCAAACTATAACACCCTCAAGGTGAACTGCCGATGCACCTCAGGTCAAAGAACTAGACATACCACTACAGCTTCGAGTCAGTCATCAATGAGAAGGTAGACTTCCTTATGACTACTCGAGGTGGTCACGCTCAATGCTCTCATTCTCTAACGAGTACCTATACTCTTGCTCCGGTGTCTCTACACCATAGACTCAAGACTCATCTACTATAAAGAAGTGATTGTACACTAATCTTCCGGATCAATCACCATCCTCATGATGATCCTATGGTCAGGAGCATTTTATGAGTTAATAATAAAAATTCTTGTCTTAAATTTTCAACTCTTGAAAATAAGAATTATCATTATCATTAACTCAAAGGATGTATCACAGACACTAAATACACATATATGATAGAAAATAATCTATTTTATTATTTATAGTTAAAATTATAATTTTATCCCTAGAAGTGTATTGCAAGTGTCAGCCAATTCTGGCTTCTAGGGCACACATATCTAATAATAGAGGCTACCAATTCAAATAAAATAGTGAAAGATCCTTTTGATTAAAGTTCAAATATTTAGATTTAATAAATCAATTACTAATTAGGTTATATTTTTCTTTGTATAGATATGGCCACTTTCCTATCGCTCCGATCATTGTTGGACAATGATAAGTTGGTGGGATCCGACTTGGGTAGCTGGTATCGAAAGTTGAAGATTGTCTTGAAGCATGAATGGATCCTATATATGCTGATGGATCCTGCACCTGAGGAGCTAGCTGCAAATGCACGTGGAATAGTCTGAGATACTTATCAGAAGTGACTTAATGATCGGACCATGGTGCGCTGCATCATGCTGGCTGCTATGAGCGATGAGTTCAATCATCGATTTGAGATGGCTCAGCCAAAGGATATGCTTCAAGAGTTGGAGGATTCCTTTGGCACATCGCTGACATGGAGAGGCACAAGACTAGTTGTGCCATCTTCAATGCCAAAATGCAGGACAGTGCCTCTATCACTGATCATGTATTGTACATGATCGAGCTGATAAAATGCTTGAGCAAGCTTGGCTTTCTTTTGCACAAACAACTTGGGAAAGATGCAATACTGAACTCGCTGCCCAAGTCTTATCTTCCATTTCTTACACATTATAGAATGTCAAAGCCTAAAGAGGACTACCACAGGTTACTGTGGTTGCTTCAGAACTTTGAGAAGGATCATCAACTCCATAAGAAGTTGATGAACTTAGTGGGAGGTTCATCTTCTCATTCTTGATCCTTTGATTAAGGAAAGAAGAACAAGAAGAAGAAAGCTAAGAAGATGCATGTTCAGGCTAGGACATCTCTGCAGGCTCATATCCAAAAAATCAAGCCCAATAAGAGTCAACCTGAATGCTTCTTCTGCAAGAAGTGGAGGTACTATAAGAGAAACTATCCTCAGTACATTACCTCCCTGGACCCGAATAGGCAGAGGAAGAAGCAAGCTATTGCTGAGCAAGGTATTTATATGATAACTTCTTGCAATTTCTATATCTGTGATATTACTGATAGGGTATTCAATATCAGATGTTCTTATCATATTTGCAATTCGTTGCAGGGGTTGCAGGTCAGTAGAAGATTCAAGCAAGGCGAAAGATTCCTAAACGTTGGAGATGGAAGACTAGTTTAAGTTCTAGCTTTAGAAATTTTGAAACTTGTATTTGAATCTTATACCATTGTTCTTAGTGATTTTCAATTTTATCCTAGTTTCTTTTTAAATATCATTTCTGTAGGCCTTTTGGCTATGAATAATTATGAAATTTTCAATAAAAAAATGAGTTTGTAATATCATTGTGAATGGTGTTACTGCTTTCTGTGGACAATTGAATAATGGTGTATATATGTTATCACAACCTGTTAATGTAGTCTATTCAACTAGCAAACATTCTAAAGTAGATAATATGACAAATATCTATTTATGGCACTGTAGGCTAGATCATACAAATAAGAATAGGATAAGTAGGTTGGCTCAAGAGGGTAGCCTTGAACTTAATGATTGTAAATCACTTCCAACCTGTGAATCATATCTTCTTGGTAAAATGACTAAGTCACCTTTTATTGAAAAAGGTGAGAGAGCCACTGAACTCTTAGGACTAGTACATACTGATGTATGCAGATTAATGAGTACTAATGCCAAAGATGGATATGACTACTTCATCACTTTCATAGATGATCTATCTAGATTTGGATATGTCTATCTGATGAAACATAAGTCGGATTTGTTTGAAATGTTCAAACGATTCCGAAGTAAAGTAGAAAAATAAATTAAAAAGAGTGTTAAAACTCTTTCGATCTGATCGAGGAGGGGAATACCTTTCTGATGAGTTTCTCACATATCTAGAAGAAAATAGGATTCTCTCCTAATGGACTCCTGTAGAAACACCACAGCATAATGGTGTATCTAAAAGGAGGAATCAAACTCTATTAGATAGGGTCCGATCCATGATGGGTTTTGCCAGCTTGCCGAAATCCCTTTAGGGATATATACTCGAATTGGCTTGCTATCTTTTAAACAAGGTTCTCAGTAAATTTGTGATTAAAAATCCATATGAGATATGGACAGGATGTAAGCCAGCACTTTAATACCTCAGGATCTGGGGGTTGCCCGACTTATATCAAACAGATAATTACAGATAAACTTGAACCTAGGTCTGATAAGTGTGCATTTATAGGGTACCCAAAAGAGACCAAAGGATACTATTTCTACCATGCTGATGAACAAAAAGTGTTTCATCAGTCTTAGGGTAACCTTTTTAGAAAAGAAGTTTTTTAGTGAAGGAACTGTTGCCTCTAAGGTTGAACTTGATGAAGTTCAATAAGTAGAAAGTCCAACACAAAATGCTGAATCTAAGTCGAATTTGATCAGATCAAATCTAAAGCCTATTGAATCTGCATCATTAAGGTGATTCGGTAGAGTATCGTATCATCCGGACAGATACTATGGATTCTTGGTCCAGGATGGTGATCCCATCAAACTCGATGAGAATGATGAGGATCCGATCACTTATATGGATGCAATGCAGAAACCTGATTCTGAGAAATAGCTTGAGGCCATGAAATTCAAAATGGAGTCTATGATGGTCAATGATGTGTGGATATTAGTTGACCCACCTGAAGGGGTTAAATCTATTGGGTGTAAATAGGTCTTCAAAAGGAAGAGAGGTGCAGATGGAAAGATAGAAACCTATAAAGTCTGTCTGGTTGACAAGGGATATCGTCAATATTATGGTATTGACTATGATGAGACGTTCTCTCCTGTGATAATGCATAAATCTATTCGGATAATGCTTGCGTTAGCTGCCCATCTAGATTATGAGATCTGACAGATGAATGTGAAGATAGTTTTCCTAAATAGAGAGCTGATTGAAGAGGTGTATATGATACAATCTGAGGGTTTCACATTCATAGATGAATCCAAGGTGTACAAGCTTTAGAGATCCATTTATGGATTGAAGCAAGCATCTCGGAGTTAGAACATGCATTTTGATAAGGTGATCAAAACGTATGACTTCATTTAGAACGAAGAAGAGCCCTACATTTACAAATAGGCAAATGGTCCAGAAGTAGTATTTCTTTTTTTGTATGTAGATGACATTCTCTTAATCGGAAATGACATCCCCGCACTATAAGAAATAAAAGCCTGGTTGTCATTATATTTCTTCATGAAGGACTTGGGTGAAACATCCTACATCCTAGGGATGAAGATCTATAGGGATAGATCTAAATGGATGCTTGGTATATCCTAGTCCACGTACATAGAAACTATGCTGAAGAGGTTCGACATGGAGAATTTTAAAAAGAACTATCTTTCGATAGGCCAAGGAATTTCGCTCTCTAAGAAGGATTGTCTGACAACTACTAAAGAGAGAGCGTATGAGTAGAATCCCATAAGCTTCGGCAGTAGGGTCTATTATATATGCAATGACATGTACGAGATCAGACACGGCATACTCACTAGGAGTAGTGAGTAGATACTAGTCTAACCCGAAAGAAAATCATTGGAAGGTGGTTAAAACCATCCTTAAGTATTTGAAAAATACTAAGAACCAATGGTTGGTTTATGGTCAGTCAGATCTAAAACTTATGGGGTTTACAGACTCAAGCTTTCAATCTAACCATGATGATAGTAAAAGTGTGTCGGAGTATATCTTTACTCTAAATGGTGGAGCCATCTACTGAAAAAGTTTTAAGCAGCATACAATGGCTGACTTTATTTATGAAGTAGAGTACGTGGCAGCATCAGATGCAGCAAAGAAAGCTGTATGGCTAAGAAAGTTCATCGCCGAGCTTGGAGTAGCACCCTCCATTGATGGTCTAGTCCTACTCTACTATGACAACATTGGTGCCATAGCTCAAGCAAAGAAACCGAAGGCACCCCAGTGGAAAAAGCACATTCTGTGCCACTTTCATTTGGTCCATGAGATCGGGGATTGTAGTGACGTCGATCTTCAAAAGATCGATGGAAAGGAGAACCTAGCCGAACCCTTCACTAAAGCCCTGGCAATCAAGGAGTTCGACAACCATAAGTCAAAAATGGATATTAGATACTGTGCCGAGTGGCATTAGAATAAGTGAGAATTGTTGAAAATTGTGTTTCAAAGCCAATCATTAGCCTGTTAATGGTTGAGATATTATAATTAATTTATTAATTAATAAGATTTTTTTGGCATCTTTTTCATCACATGTTTACATCTTCTAATGAACTCTATTGTTGTGATGAAATCCTTAGGACTATTTAGTTTCGATAGAAAAAGGATTTATCGATTAGTCCTTAAATTTGTTCACGGCCAAATGATAGGCTATTAATTAGGACAATAGCATCTATTGAGCATAGGTCACTATATGCCATATAGGTTGGTTGTCGTCTTAACCAAGAAGTGTGGAGATACTGATATGGCATACAAGTGAGATGTATGGCTACATCGTTATTGAACATGACCAACTTCAGAACATTCTGCTGTCGAGAATATCTCTGATGGGATATAGATATAAGTATCCCTTAGACCTGAGATCACCTCAAGTGACTTACAAGCAACTCACTGTGCTTTGGTACTAGGACTAACTAAATTTTTAATTCAGCAATGAAAGGCTTCTAAGCACAATCAAGTACTTGCAAAGTCGGAGTATGATCAAGATGGAATTGACCACTCCAAGAGTTGGAGAAGAATGTATCACTGTATTTCAATATAGCAAAATCTTGGTCAGGATAATCCATAAGATAGATTTGATATTTTAAAATACAATGTGGACAATCTGATCAAAGTTGATAGTTGAACTCTGAGGTGTCCTACGAGCATTATGGTCAAGGGGATGAATTATATGGAAACTATATCCACATGGGTTCTAAGGATGGTGTTCTACACCTTCGACCTATTCGATCGTCGGATATCATTGCTAGATGATCACTTTGATTGATACAAAAATTTATTTCTATGCTATCGACTTAGGTTTGGACCTATGAGATCAAATACATTAGAGTTCATATTTCGATCGGATGGTTGATCAGTAATTTAGAATCATTTTAGGGTTAAATGATCAATACGGTTGATATTTGACCTAGAGCAAGTGTTGCAGGAGGATCAATTAGCAATTTGATTGCTAATTGGCTTAATTTGATTAAGCCAATAGGTTGAGATTAAGTCTAATAAAATATGATTTAATTAGATTTGGTTTAGACTTAATTGGATCAAATTTAATTGATTTATTGGATAAGCCAAGTGCAAGGAAGAACTAGTCCTAGTCTAACTGGGACTTAAGTCAACCTAATTTTTTAATTTGATTAGAAAATAAATTAAAATTAAATCTAATTTAATCTAATTTAAATAAGTTTTTAAATAGGTTAGGGCCTTATTTAATTGGGTTGGATTACTTTTATTTTTATTTGGTTAAAAGACCTTGTTTGACCAGGTCAAAATAGGAGTCCTAGTATGACTAGGACTCCCTATTCCTTGCGCCACCTAATCTTCACGCCCCACCCCTTTCACTTTATATTTTCATGTAAAATTCTCCATGCCCAAAGGCTTCTCATGCCTCTCTTTCTCTCTTCCATTTCTCATATGGAAGTTTGTTGCATGACCAAGTCAAAAGGGAAAGTTGGTATTGCTTTAGGATTCTATGAGATAGAATCCTAGTCAACCAAAAGACTTCCTTCCTTTCATGCCACGACCTCCCTATTTTCTCTCTCTCTCATAGAATTCTTTGGCATTTGTTGTGCCCTCCCTTGCTGGTCCACGGAAGAAAAGTAAGGTGGGGGCGCCCAAGAGTTTGGCGCCCCAACAACTTCCCTTATTTGGTCCTTCCTAGTCTAGATTTTTGACCTAAGTTGGACTCTGCATATCTCTTTATTTAAAGAGAATTTTTTGCTGAAATTTTCTTGAATTGTAGAAATTTGAGAGATCTCTTTGGTGTAGAAAAATTAGAGAAAAATTCTTCTAGATCATGAAGATATTAAAAATATAAATTAGGATGTCTAGAAAAAGAACAAAGAAGAAGAAGAGAGTCTTCTTCTAGAGTTTTTTATTCTAGATCTCTTCCTCCCTTTTTGTAAGCTTTTGAGAGGTGTCTCAGTATCACAAATCTTCTTCTCTTCCTTATGGTATTTTGGAGTGTCCAAGTTTTGAAGAAGAAAGCATTGGATCGACCGTCGAAGAGAGATCAACATAGTGCTAGCATACTGTGCTAATTTCCTACATCAGGATCTCTGGTCGTGTTCGTAGGCTCGTGTGGATGACTCCTAGAGGCCAGACATGTGTGTGGCTGGTGACTTTATCCTCAAGTCTGAATCAGTAAGTTAGAACATCTAACTTGCTCAGGTAATAGATTCGATTTATTATTTTATAGCTGCATTAGATGTAGTATAGATCTAGGTTGATATGATCAACTTTTTCCTTCTTATTTAATTTTTAATTTTTGATTTAAATACCATGAAATAATCATATAATAAGATCTTAGATCTAGGAATATTTTAGATTAATTTTGATTAATTTTAATCTTTTATTGCCTGATCTTGAAAAAGTTTCAAGATCTAATCCTAAAATCTTAGATCTGGTTCCTGCATGTATGAATCAAAACAGCAAACAGGTGGATCTAAAAAGGTATCTTGACTAGAAATGATGGATAGTAGCCTTGTGATCTCTTTTTTTCCTCATAAAGTCTGAAAAAATCCTTTAGATCTGAACCTCGCTACTGATCTCTACTAAAATCTGATCTTCTTTCTCCTCCATGCTCAACTATGCTCTGATACCACTTGTTGGATCCTGGTATCTCTCTGATACCAATAATTGAAGAAAAGAAGAATAAAGTAGATGGCCTGCACCTAGGGCTTAAAGTTAGAACTAGAGAGAGAAGAGTAGAGAGTTTTAGGAAGAAAAACTCAATTATATTTCACTCTATTATAAAGATATAATACCTAGGTTTATATATCCTAGAATTTTTGTTACACCACATGAACCCTAGTAAATCTAGATGCTAGCTGAAAAACTCTTCTAGGCTAACTCAATGCATGAAAGTACTCATCGAGCCCATGTACATATGTCTCATATGCTCTCATCTCCTAAATCTGAACTTGATCCATACATGAGTTAGCCACCTTAAGATCTTATTGGTCCAGACCTTAAGACCCTAGGATAAAAAATCTATCCTAAACCTAAATAGAAAATCCCATCTAATTCTATTCACCACCATCGAGCCAGCTCTCTCAAAAGCCGAGTTGGCTCAGCTGCATCTCATCTAAACCCTATCTTCTCTCTACCTAAGATAGCCAGCTCGACTGCACCCCAAGCCAACTCGATCTCAGTTCGAGCTGGCTCGATTGCATATCCGAGCCAGCTTGTCTGTGTATCAGTCCCTTGTCTTGGCTGATTCTTCTTCAAGCTTTGGTTCCTTGCTTCATCTTATGTCCCAAGTCTTCAAAGCACCTATCAAGCCCCCTCAAGGTCCTCATACCTGAACCTCGAGTCCGTGCAGCACTACACGCCGCTTTCACCTAGGATAACTCCTATCCTAATCCTAGGACTCACACCCATCCTAATCTCTCAAAGCTAACACCCTGGCTCCTCTTTTGGCCTCCTAAGGCTTGGGGGCACCACATCAAATCCTACACTAGATCCCTTAGAGCTTGGTTCATCGTATATCTTAAAGAGTCATTAAAATATTATTTCTATCTTTTGAAAGATCATAATGCGATTATGTCGACACACCATTTTTATTAAAAATGAGTTTGTTCAAGATGGTGGCATCGAAAGACAGATCAAGCTCGAGGAGAAAGTCTCCGAAGAGCAACAAGCCAAGAAATCTATGGAACCCAGTCAGTCTGAGCCAATCCACACACTACCTCCACCTCGTAGATCAAGTAGAATTTTCGATGCTCTTGAGAGGTACTTAGATATTATTTTAAAAGATGTAAAGAAAATGTTCCTCATAAAAAATGGGGTTCATGGTGATGATTCCAAAATCTATGATAAGATAATATTAGATATCGACTCTGAGAAATGGCAAGAGGCAATAAAATCAGAGATTGACTCACTGCACTCAAACCAAGTCTTGACCCTAGTAGATCCACCTAAAGATATAGTACCTATTAGGTGGAAATGGATCTTCAAGAGAAAGATAGGTGCAGATGAAAATGTGGAGACATTCAAAGCTAGGCTAGTGGCGAAAGGATATAGTCAGCACGAGGGCATTGAGTATTAATAAATTACGATGTTGTCATTAGGACATCATGTTTATCAATTTAATTCTGACTTCTTTAAATGATTACAAATATGTAGATAGTAGCGAGTCGGATGGAATCCATAGAGAAGGCAATATTTTAGTTTTAAAATCTTTGATTTTTATAAAAAAAAGTTTAAAAATAAAATTAATGTTAAAAAATATAATTATAAATAAAAAATAAAAATTAAATAATATAAAAAAATAAAATTTGGTACTAAGATCTACTAGTTAGATCTTAGCATCTACTTGCAATAAAAATATAGAGCAATAAAATTAAATTTGCAATAAAAATAAAGAGCATGAAATTTAAAGAATAAAAAAGTAAATTTTGCATTAATTAAAATTTAATTCAAAATTTAAATACATAAAATTTAAAAAATAAATAATTAAAAATTAAAAGTAGCTAATCTTGATCTTAGATCGATGTTGGTATTGAGATGGTATAGAAGTCAGCTCTTCCTCTTGGCACCATCTACCTCGAAGCAACCTTGAATCCCAAGCATGGCTCTACCCTTTACCATTACCTTCTCTTGACCGAAGATGACTTGATTTGATAGCCTGGTACCCTTTAAATAGAGTTAGGAGGCCTGGAACCTTTGCTTCTTGGTGATGTAGGACTAAGGAGGAGTTTTGATCGACAAATATGGAGAAATCCTAAGAAAAATCAGATTAAAAGACTATTTGGATGAATTCTATTGAGTTCCCTAGATTCTGGCTGTCAAATCTTGATCAAACATTCGAAAATCACCCAAAAAACCATGTTTAACAACCTAAATCTCATCAGATTGAAATCTGATCGTTAGATGGAGTTGATCAAGCAAACCTTGGCCCTTGGATTGTGCTGATAGGAGACCCTTAATTCCTTCTTTAGATCAGAATAAATGCCAACCATTGGATCAAAGTTTGGGCAAAATCCAGCCATCGAATCGAGCTCTGGAGTGTTCGAGACCATTCGATCACGTGTTGGAGGCTGATAGAATTTGAATCAAATTCGAAAAATACAACAGCCGTTAGATCTAGACCGACAACAACCACAGCCAAATGATTGTGCAAACACTGTATTGTGGACCCTGCAGACTGACCGCACCAAAAGCCTGGACCAATCTCCACGCATCTTTTGCATATAAAATTACCATTTTGCCCCATAAGCCACATGAGATTTTTTGTAAATCCTTTAAGGATCATGGTCCACCATGTGTCGTCCTGTGATTCGCCAAATTTTGTTGAGCTGGCAGTCTACACTTGATTTTGTGGACTGATGGGCTGGCTTCTTAGGATGGGTCAACTTGAACAGCATGCCAATTAGCTGGGCTTGGTGGCTTAGCTGAGCGCATCGGCTGAGCCAATTTTATTTTTTATTGTTTTCTTTATTTCTTTGAAAATTCATATCGAATCCATTTTAAGTTGGATTTGCTCCAAACTTATTTCATTATGACCAAAAGAATAAGCTCTTTCTATTAATGAATATATTTTCTAAAATAAATAATAAAAGTATTTAATTTTTAAAAAATAATAAATTAATTAATAAACTAATATTTTTATTAATAAATTTATGGTACTTATCACACCCTTCAACTTAAGCTTTGCTCATCCTCGAGTAAAGAAAGAATTTAGTTTTAGATACCTTTTAAGCTTTAGAATTTTGAATTTTATCAAGTAATTTTTAAAATAGCCATTAATATTTAGTAGAACTTAAGTGAGGTATATCATTAGAGTATTAATACTTATCAATATTAAAATTAACTGAAGAATATTAATTATTTTCTAAAATTATCCCTATCTTTATCTCTAAATTATCTAAACTTTCATATGCACAAGTGTATTGCTACTTCCATCCTTCATTTATTAAAATTTTATTTTCACATTGCCCACTTTTTGACACGAATATCATTGCTTACTTAGACAATGGGATTCGGTTGCTTAATGAAAAATTAATATACATATTTTTTAATATTGTACTACTATTGAATGTCTTAACTTCTTAAGCTTTCTATTTAATCCATGTAGTGAGTCTTAGGCCAATGACTTTCAAACCAATTGGCTTTAGGGCACTAGGTATAGAATACCCCTCAGACTTACTAGCTCGAATCAAATAGGCTATGAGTTAAGACTAGCTTTACAATGAGCTTCTTCGTCCTTCTCACCTTATGATGCGAAACTCAATGCTTGCTTAGATAGAGAACCCTAGTTACTCAATAAGAAGTACTTTAAAACTATTTTATTTTATAATTAATTTTTTATGAAGAAATGTATAGTTATCCTACACAAGCCCATAAAAAATAGACTTTTCTTTGATGCTGGTAGAAAAAATTAGAAATGCTCAAAAAAAAAATTTATATTCTAGACTTAACTCTTTATTATATTTTCTTAATACTCGGTCCCTCAATATCTCACAAATTCTCTGATCTGTGCATCATTTTTTTTAAAAAAATGCTTAATTCAACTTGATTCTTAAGCGTAATCGAACGTCTAAATGCTAAATACTAACTTACTCGAAGACTTTAAAAATTTTAAAAATTTTTTAGTATTCTTCCTTCCAACTTAATCGATATTGTTCTTAATGAAGAAGAAAAAATAAAGAGTGTAATAAAGAATAAGAAAGAATACACCTAACTCCATGTATTTTTGATCCAGCATGATTTTTGAAAATTTAGCTCTCCCTCTAACTTTTTCAAAATATCCTAAAAAACAACTAAAAAGATAAATTAGATGTGTTGGTGTGGAAATCCGTGAGGACATCGGAGATGGCTAGAGTGGAGAAAGTGAGGTCATCGATGGGATCTATAAAACAAAGTCCAAACCGATGGTAGGTGGCTCCAATAGGATCCTCAGATGCTCAAGTTAATTTTTTGGCCAACTAGAATGGAATGCTCAGAATAAAAGAGGCAGAGTAATAGGAGGAATAAGAGAGCTTAGGAAGAAAACACATCTGGAGGATCCTTTATATAGATGAAGCCTATAACAAACTGATGACGATAGCCGCAACCTCCTAGTAGTGGGTCATTCGGGGCCACGTGAAGTTTGTTACAGAGGATAGTATCCATTATCGTGAAGTGCCAGCCAAGAGTGGTGTTTATTATCACGACTTGCCAGTTCATCAAGTATCAATATTTAAAGTTCAGATGGAGTGGGTGCGGGCGGTGAATAGCTTCAAGTTACAATAGTTCCAGAGAAGTTTGGACTCCTTTAAGATCGTCCACATATGGATCGATCTATATTGAGTTGATAGTCGAATTCATGTAGATGACGAGATCCTTCCAGGCAACTAAAAGGAGATCAATCGAAGGAAGCTCGCCTGGTGACTGAGAGAAGTTTGTTCATAATGAGCTCGACCGGATGAGATTACCCAAAAGGAGATCATCCAGAATAAGTGCAACTAGAGGAAGTCATCCAGGAGCACGACTGGAGGAGGTCGTCCGAGGGGTGCATGGTTGGAGGAGGTCCTAATCCTTTTATTCAAGTTTAGCCAAAGGACAAGGTCAAAATAACAGCAATTCTCCTTTATAGTTCAAGATCATATTGCCGAACTTCTTTGCACCTTCGGGAGGTTCTACAGCATGAACACGTCACTGAGGAGATCGTTGAATCCCAACAGGAAGGAGGTCGGCAACCAAGGACTTTGGATAAGAACTTCGATGGGAGCAATTTTGCCCCCAACACTTGTGTCCCTACTCCCGAGTTCAAATTTTGAATGAAGGAAGTATGAAAAAATTGCTACAACCAAAGTTTTTTGGCAGTTTCCTACTCTGGAGAACAAAAATTCTTTGTCTTTTTTCAAATTGGCACTGCGATTTAATGTCAAATGACTTAAATGGATGTATCCTCCTGAGAACTTGCTTGGCATGGAGCTCCATGTATGGCATAGTTATTGATTCATCAAGTGGTGGTGCGAGTGGGACATGCAGCGGGTTAGGGTTGACTGAAGAAGTCCCGCAATCATAACTTTTTTTGGGGCACTGATTTTCTATTTGAACTTCTCCTCTTTCATCCATAGTTTCTTGCTTTTGCCTGGGCTTCTACTTCTTCTCCTTTTTCCATCTCTCATCGTCTTCATGCATCCTTGTTCTTATCGCCCCTATTCTTTTCACGATTCTCCTAGCTGCCGACATCTTTCTCAATTCTCTTTCATCTTTCCAGCCTTCCTTCCATGTTTTTCTAGGTCAATCTCTCATTCCTGTCCTCTTGACTTTTAGCTTTCTTGCATTCTTTGGGTTTCTTCAAGTTTTTCTCGGTAGATATCGCCATTCTTCATTTTTGGGTTTCCACTCTTCCTTTTTTTGAGTTTTTTTTGGGGATTTTATTTGATTTAATCTAATCTAGATGTCATCTGAGATTTGTGGGTCTAGTAGTTCTATGAGTTCAGCCAACCCAAACCGCAATAACCCCGAGGTTAGTATGGAAACTGGGCCTAGGATAGTACCTTGCCTAGACTTCATACCGAGGTCCATTCGTAGTTCTTTGACTGCTGAAGACCTATCATTAGTTAGGATCCAATATGAGATGCTTGCCAAATATGAGTTGGAACTTCCTAGTTCAAGTGGTCGGACTTGTGCTCCTCCTCCAAGTTGGTTCTGCTTGTACCTAGAGGCCTTCCGTACTGGATTAAGGCTTCCACTTCCTAAATTTATTATGGTTCTTTTTCATTTTTTAAACATCTTCCTGGCCTCAGTAGTTATGAACTCCTTTAGATTTATTATAGGATTCCTTGCTCTCTATATATCTTCCGAGGTCCGGCCCACTATTTTTCTTTTCCGAACCTTCTTCACCTTCAAGCATCATTTTATTGCTAAGGATTGGTGGTATGTTTTCCCATAGTCCAGCAAGAATAGGATGCTTAAGGGTGTTATGAATTATTCTAGGATCTGTGGAAACCCTTGTACCTTCTATCAATTCTGAGGAAGCAAGTTGGAGATGATAGCAAGAAAGATAAAGATCAGATGATAAGAAGATGAGACGGACGATAGAGTGAGAAAGAGAGAAAGCTAGGATTTCAGGAAGAAAAGAGATTCAATTCAGTCTCTTCCTTCTATCCATAATCTACATATACAAGTATATATATAGATATCCTAAGTCAACACGACTCAATCCTAAAAAACTTTCCTCGACTAACCCATTCATGAAAACACTCATCCAAGCCCATGTAAACCCATGTCTTGCATGCTCTCATCCCTTGGACTAAAGATCCAGCCCAATACATGAATTAGCCACCTTAAGACTTCTCATACCAGGCCTTAAGAACTCTTGGATTAGATCCAATCCAAGACCAAATAGAAAATCCATCCAGATCTATTAGCCACCGTCGAGCTAGCTTGGTCAGAAGCTAAGTCGACTCGACTGCATCTTTCCAAACTATCTTTTATCTGCCTAAGATAGTCAGTTCAAATATGGGTCAAGCCGGCTCGATCTCAAATCGAGCTGGCTCGGCTGTGTATCCAAGCCAATCCGACTGTATGTCAGCCTCTTTATCTTTGCTGATACATCTCCGACCAATCCTATCCTTCAAGAGCCACCATCTTGACTCCTTCATGGTCTCCCAAGACTGGGGAGCACCACACTTGCCCTTTCAATCTCCACCTTGGTGCTCCAAGACTTGAGGCAACTCTATCCTATCCATCAGACACATTGATTTCATACATTTATGAAAGCTATCCCAAGGAAGAACTTTTGTTATGCATCCATTGGATTCTCCTTGGTGTGGACTTTCACCAGTTTTACTTCACCTTCTTCCATAAGCTCTCTGATCCGGTGGTACCTGATGTTAATGTGTTTCATTCTTGCATGGTAGATAGAGTTCTGAGTAAATAACAGTGCACTCTAGCTATCGCAATGCACCCTGACAGCCTCCAGCATGAGACCCATCTCCAACGCCAATCCTTTCAACCATAGAGCCTTCTTTGCTACCTTCGTAACACCTATGTATTCCACCTCAATTGTAGATAAGGCCGTGATGGGTTGCAAGCATGATCTCCATGAGACTGGCCCTCCAAACAGGCTAAACATAAAGCCTATCATTGACTGCCAAGTGTCCATGTCTCCACCGAAATCTACATCTACAAATCCATTTATCTACCCCTAAGCTTTCTTGGATATGTCGGAGAGTTCCTTAGCTCCATCTTGCTATCTATAATAGATGCTAACTCCAATAGTACCTGCTAAGTACCTGAAGATCCACTTTAGTACTCGCTAGTGCTCCTTACCGGGCTGTGCCATGAACATACTAACTTGGCTCACTGCATGGGCGATATCTAGTCTACAACACATCATGGCATACATTAAGCTTCCTACACTAAAGGCATATGGTGTTCTCTATATCTCCTGAGCCTCCACCTTAGTCTATGGTGACATCATCTTTGAGAGTTTGAAGTGTCCAGCAAGTGGCAGCTCTACCAGTTTTGCTTCCTTCATCCCAAACCTCTTCAAGACCTTTCTGATGTAGCCTTCCTGAGATAAATGTAGCATCCTCTTGGCTTGATCTCTAAAAATTTTCATGCCTAAGATCTTCCTTGCAGGCCTCAAATCCTTTATCTCAAACTCCCGAGACAAGGCTGCCTTTAGTTCCTGCACAACCTTCCGACTCTTGCATGCTATAAGGATGTCATCCACATACAAGAGTCGAAACACCCTAGACTTATCCTCCAAAGTTTTAACATACACACAAGAGTCATACTCGCACCTGAAAAGTCCAATGCTCCCCACATATGAGTCAAATTGCTTGTACCATTATCTTAGCGATTGCTTCAGCCAGTATAATGATTTCTATAGCAAACAGATCTTTCCTTTTGCTCTTGACTCTTGGAACCCTAGTGGCTGCTCCATATAAATGCTCTCCTCTAAATGCCCATGGAGGAATGCCGTCTTGACATCCATCTGCTCCAACTCCAAGTCTTGAGCTGCCACAATGCTCAGCGACATTCTGATGGAAGTATGCCTGATGATAGGAGAAAATACTTTACTAAAATTGATGCCTTTCTTCTAGGAGTATCCCATAGTCACTAACTGCATCTTATACCTGACACCTCCCTGCTTTGAAGGCCCCTCTTTGCATTAGTAAACCCACTTGTAACCAATGGATATCTTTCCTCATGGCAACTGCACCAAATGCCACATCTCATTCTTGTGGAGAGCCTACATCTCCTCGAACATTGCTTGGACCCACCTCTCTCTATCCTGGCTATCCATAGCCTCCTTATAGGTGTATGGGTCTCTATTTACTATCACCAGGGCATATGACAGTGTATCTTTGAAGCCGTATCATTCTTATTACTTGATGTTTCTTTTGGGCTTGTGCAGCATAACCCCGATATCCATCCTAGGTCTAGCTTGCTCCTGCTGGGCCTCCTGACTTTCATTACCTATCCAAGCTCCCTTCACCTATGGAGACACCTCTGATGAGTGCTCCACCTGAATACCAAGTCCTCCTGATGCACCTGCAAGTGGCAAAATAGAGTAAGATGTTAACTATCCAAGTGTTGTCCTGCTAGACCTCTTGTTGCATCTACTGCTCCTTCATGCTATCTCACCTTTAAAGAATTGAATTTTCATCAAAGATGACATTCCTACTAATGACAACCTTCTTTTCCAAGGGATCACATAGTTGGTATCTCTTAACTCTTTGCGGATATCCTAAGAACACCATCTTTCATGATCTGGCATCCGACTTGCTCCGCTCACCAGCACTGATGTGCACATAAAAGCCGTGCACCCAAAAATCCTTTGATGACTCAGCCCAATCTTCCTTCCAGAGCATCTCTTCTCTAGAATACCACCATCTAACTTTGTATGAGGCGATCGATTCACCAGATAATAGGCTGCATCCACTGTATCAATCCAGAACGCCTTTGCAAGCCCTACTTGCAGCCTCATGCACCGTGCCTTTTCCAAAAGGATTCTGTTAATCCTTTTAGCCACCCCATTTTATTAAGTAGTTTCTTTTATCGAGAAGTATCTTTTGATACCACACTCCTCACAAAAGAATTAGAACTCTTTGCTAGTATATTCTCCATTGTTGTTTGACCATAGACGCTTCAAGTTCTGACCTATCTCCTTCTCCACCGTAGCTTTCCACATCTTGAACTTGATGAAGACTTCTGATTTCTCCTTCATGAAGTAGACCCATACCTTCCTTGAGAAATCATCTATAAAGATCAAGAAGTATCTCACTCCATTTTTGGTTGAAAATGGAGTTGGCCCCCATATATCAGTGTGAAGTAGTTCTAGTGGGGCTGCAATGTGGGCTAAACTGACGGCAAACTATACTCTTCTCTATTTATCCATCTGGCATAACTCACATACCTCTATAACACCTCCATCCAGATCTAAAATCAAACCATGTTTGCTCAACTCCATCCCATGGCCACCCATATGGCCTAGGTGGTAGTGCCACAACCGATAAGCCTCCTGCCGATCCTACATTATTGCCACAGCATCAGATTCCCCAGTCACTACAGATCCAACCAACATATAGAGATTGTTCTCCATCCTTCTATCCCTCATCACCACCATAGCACCTTTGAAGATATTAAGAACTCCACTCCTGGCATGACTACTGAAGCTATAGTCACTCCACTCCAGATAGCTCAGTGACATGAGATTTATCTTCAAATCTGGGACGTGCTTCATATTTGTGAGAGTCCACACCATCCCATCAAACATCCCCACTCGGATGCTTTCAATACCAGCGACTCTATACGGGTGATCATCTTCAAGTGTCACACTCTCCTCATCAATCTTGGTGTATGAGACAAACCAAGATCGATTTGGAGTGTAGTGATGCGAACAGGCTGAATTCAGGTTTCATACATCTATATATCTTTTATGACCATCTGATACAACCAAGAGGTCATCCTCCACCTCACTATCAGCCATTGTACTCAGTGCTTTAGATCCACTTTTTTCTCCCTTCTTGTTCTTCCATTGTGGGCAATCATGCCTGAAGTATCCGATCTCGTTGCACTTATAGCATCTGGCTTCCTTCCTGTTCTTGCTCTTCCAAAACTTTGATCATCCCCTTGACTTGCCTCTCTCCTTTGATCTTTCAGGTCTCTCCCCCATGGTCAAGCCCTCATGGGGAACATCTTTTTTGGTCAACTTCTCTCACTGTTCGTTGGTTCGCAATACCAAGACCATGTCTTCATACTCCAAGGTCTCCTTACCATAGAGCAGCATCGTCACCAATGGATCATAGGATGAGGGCAACGAGCATAACAGAAGCAATAATTTATCTTCTTTCTCCATCTTCACTCCAATATTCAGCAACTCATTGCATATCTGATCGAATTTCTGGATGTGTCCCAAGACATCTCCACCTTCCTATATCTAAAGGTTGTATAGTCCCTTCTTCAACATCAACTTGTTGCACATAATCTTATCCATATACATGGTTTATAACTTCGACCATAAGCCTCTTGGAGTCCTCTCCTCTAAAACTGAATAGAGTGCCACATCTGATAAGCATCCTCTGATCACAGAGCAAGTCTTCTTTTCCAGAGCATCCACTGACGATCTGACATCCCTTCAGGCTTCTCTTCCAATGCCAAATCCAATTCAGCTTGAATTAGAAGATCTTCCACACAAACTTTTCATATGAAAAAGTTTTCTTTTCCATCGAACTTCTCGAAATCAATCTTCACGTTGCTTCCCATGGCTGGATCCAAGCCAAAAAAAATGCAACATAAATCCAAGAAATTTGAGAAATATCTTGACAAGACCTTGCTGAATTCACAGCACTTGAAGATCTTCAACTTTCAGGCATCTTCTCCTCCTTTCCACACAATCTGGCTCTGATACCACTTGTTATGAATTATTTCAGAACCTGTGGAAATCCTTGTACCTTCTATCAACTCTGAGGAAGTAAGTTGGAGATGATAGCAAGAAAGATAAAGATCGGATGATAAGAAGATGAGACGATGGCAGAGTGAGAAAGAGAGAAAGCTAGGGTTTCAAGAAGTAAAGGGATTCAATTCAGTCTCTTCCTTCTATCCATAATCTACATATACAAGTATATATATAGACATCCTGAGTCAATATGACTCAGCCTTAAAAAACTCTTCTTGGCTAATCTTATTAGATATGTGTGCCCTAGAAGCCAGATTGGCTGACACTTGTAATACACTTCTAAGAGCAAAATTATAATTTTGACTATAAATAATAAAATAGATTATTTTCTATCATAATATGTATTTGAAAGTATCTATGATACATCCCTTGAATTAATGGTAATGATAGTTCATATTTTTAAGAGTTGAAAATTTAAGACATGAATTTTCATTATTAACTCATAAAATGTTTCCAATCGTAGGATCATCATGAGGATGGTGATTGATCTGAAAGATTGGTATATGATCGCTTCTTTAGGATAGATTAGTCATAAGTCTACAATGTAGAGAAATTGAAGTGAGAGTACAGATACTCGTTAGAGAATGAGAGCATTGAGCATGACCATCTCGAGCAGTCATGAAGAAGTCTATCTTCTCATCGATGACTAGCTCGAAGCTGCAGTGGTGTGTCTGGTTCTTTGATCTGAGGTGCATCGACAGTTTACCTTGAGGGTGTTATAGTTTGACTACACCATAACTCGGTCTCCTAGCCATTCAGAATCCTGAGGTATATGTTGGCTATAGCATGTTCATTGTAGGAATTGGATTGCACCAATAGGGGATCTATCTACCTCGGTAGAAGAGGGGCAGCCCTACGATGATCATGAGAATCAAGTCCATAAGCCATGGCCATGATAGAGTAAAATAATAGAAAGAGTTTCTATTAGGATTTTCACATTGGACTTGAATCAAATGATTAATTCATATGACAAAAATTAGGATTTGATAAGATCACCTTAACCCTAATCTAATCGAGACTCAAGATAGAGGAACTTAATCACACAGGTAATTACATCGAGAGGTTCACTTTCAGTTCTTATGCCATCCGATCAAAAGAATAAAGTAGGATTTAAAGACCAACTCCTTCCATTCGATGGGGTGTTCTTATGATGTGTAAGGGGTGCTGCGCGTTCGTCCTTAATCAGAAATCTAAAATTTATTTTCTACAAAATTTCTAGATCCTAAAATCCTAGAATTTTATATACATGTTTTGTTTATGAACCCTTAACTTAATTAAGAATTAAGATTATGAAGCATATTAGATCTAAAATTGAGAATTTTTCAGATCTAAGACATATTCATAAAATTAGGTTTGGACTTGGGTAGCTCAATTAGGTCTAGCGGTTGATCAAATCGAATCAAAAGTTGGTTAGATGGGATCAAGAGTACTTAAATTGACTAGCCTAATAGGATTAAGTTTGGGTCAAGATCGAGTCGCATGACTGATCGATCAAGTTAAGATCTAATTAGGCTCAGTGGTTAGAGTCTGGATTGTAGGCTAACCTGATTGGTTCTAACTCAATAATTTGGTGTCTAAGATAAGTTTGGCAGATACGACCAACTAATTTTTAATTGGGAGCTACTCGATTCAAATGCATTCTTATCAAGTTAATAGCATATCTCTTCCACCAGTCTCACTTACCTGGCCATATTTGTCGGCTCAGTCATGATCTAAGGTGGCTAACAATCCGAGCTAATCCATGCAACTAGGTTAGTCATAATGGTTATGGCTATATCAAGTCAAGTTTAAAGAGACCTAAATCAAATCTTCCTAAGAAAAAATTAAGTCTAAGGTCTTCCACCATTGTAGATGTGTAGGCCCTTTTCCGGGGTTGATTGTTCTCGACTGATCATAGTGGTTCAGTTGCATCAGAAAAATGCAACCATGTCTATTAGGCTTTGGATGCTATGGGCTGGAGGATGGATTGGGCTCAATATTTTGGATATGATGAGAGATCCAATTAGAAATCCAACCTATGCGAATGGTGGGTTTGACTTAACTAAGGATGTGGATCAATATTTCGGCATGGTGAGATTCATAAATTAGAGACCAAGCCTGGGTGCACCATGATTAGAGAATCATTGAATAAGAGTTATTCACTCATTGGCTAACCCATCATCAATAATTGTTAGGTGAGGTGATGAGTCAGTTTGTGGGACTACACCACCCACTAGAAATCAGTAATCATGAAGATTTTTCACATCTCTACAAAGGAAGTTTAGGGATCCAAAAAAATAGTGGGAGCTAATTTATTTAAAAATTAAATTTTTAAATAAATTGGTCAAGTCTTAATTATAAAATCTTACTAGAAACTTTGACTCTCTACAGGAAAAAGAAAAATGTCTATGTCCAACCCACTAGCCCATATCCTGGACACCCATAGACTGATCAGATCCAATTACAAGGATTGGCTCTAGAACTTCAAAATTATTTTCGATTCCTAGAAGTTGACCCATGTATTGGACCAGGATCCCCCCACCTTACCTGCTCGTCCATCCACTGAACAGAGAGCGTCTCTTGATAAATGGATAGATGAAGATAATAAGGTCAGATGCTATATGTTAGGCTCGATGTCTAATGAGCTTCAGCATCAACATGAAGATATCAAGACTGCCCACCAAATGTTGGCTCACTTGCAAGAGTTGTTTAATGAATAGAGTCGCACAGCCAAATATCAGATCACTAAATGACTATTTAAGGCTAAAATGCATGATGGGCAATCAATCCAAGATCATTGTCTGATGATGATCAAAGACTTGGAAGAGCTTGAAAAGCTTGGAGTGAAGTTAGATCAGGATCTATAGAATGATATAATTCTGCAATCCTTGACTAATGCGTATGGGCAGTTCATCATGAACTACCATATGCATAAACTTTAGAATACTCTGGCCGAGCTTATGAATATGCTGGTTACTGCTGAGCTTTCTATGAAAGATTTTAAAGGCTCAGTACTTGCTATGGAATAAACTTCTTTCAAAAGAAAGTTTTTTGGAAAAAAGAAGAAGTCTATAAAAAAGCAGAAGGTGGAAGGTGAAAAGAAAAAGAAGGCAGAGCTGATGAAGAAAGCTGCTAACAAAAAAAAGTATTTTCCATTATAATACTAACGGCCACTAGATGTGGAACTGTCCTACATATATGACCACCCTGAAGAATAAGAAGAAGATAGATCCTTCTAGAGGTATACTCATTATTGAATCTAACCTTATAGTTTCTTCTGCATCTAGTTGTGTGCTTGACTTTGATTCTAGTGCTCGTTTGTGCACTTCTATGCAGGATCTTGAGGATAGCAGTAGGCTGAGGGATGGTGAGATGATCCTATGCATCGAAAATGGAGCAAGGATTGCTGCTAGTGGCCGTGGGAACCTACCCTCTTCAACTACCATCTGACTTAGATTTAGTACTTAGGGATTGTTATTATGTGCCTGCTGCTAAGCAGAAATTTGATTTCTATTTCATGTTTAACACAAGAAGACTATGTAATTAATTTTCTTAAGGACCATTGTAATATTCTTTATGAAAGAAATAAAATTACAAGTGATTTTCTTATTAACGGTCTCTACCAGTTACATATTGATGTATCTATCTTTAATATCAAGCAAAATATGAATACCATAAGATCAAAATGATCTAGGGATAATCCAAATGATAGGTATCTACGGCACCTAAGGCTAGGTCATATAGTAGAAGATAGGATTAACAAATTAGAGAAAATTAGACTATTGAGTCCGTTGACTTTCGAGTCATATCCAATTTGTGAATCATATCATCATGGCAAAAGGACTAAGCTCCCTTTTGTAAGACATGGAAAAAGGGCCATGGATCTACTTGCCCTAGTACATATTGATGTGTGCGGCCCATTTGATATGCCGGCTAGAGGCAACTTTAACTACTTCATAATCTTTACCGATGATTTATCTCGGTATGGATACATGTATCTTATGAGACACAAGTCTAAAGTCTTTAAAAAGTTCAAAAAATTCAGACATGAAGTTGAAAAGCAAACTGAAAAATTCATTAAGGTTCTTCGATCAGATCGAGGAGGTGAAAACCTTAGTCAAAAATTTTTGGACTATCTCAAGCAAAATAGTATAGTCTCTCAATGGACTCCACTTGGAATACCTCAACTCAATGGAGTTTCAGAATGGAGGAATCGGACCCTATCGGATATGGTTCGATCCATGATGAGCTTCACAGACCTCTCTGATTTTCTTTAGGGATATAGTCTATTAACTGTTATATATTTACTGAATAGGGTTTCCTCTAAAATCATTTCTACTACACCATATGAGATACGGCAAGGTAAGAAATCAAGTTTGAGTCATCTTAGAATTTGAGGTTGTCGGGCTCATGTCAAAAGACAACAAGCGGTCAAGTTAGACTATAGGTCCTTTAAAGCTTCGATTCATGGGATATCCTAAAGAGTCATTAGGATATTATTTCTACATTCTAGAAGACCATAATGTGATTGTGAGTTGGCATGCCATCTTTCTTAAAAAATAGTTTATTCAAGATAGCAGCATTGGAAAGTAGATCAAGCTCGAGGAGAAAGTCTCACAAGAGCAATGAGCTAAGGATCCTATGGAACCAAATCAGGTTGAGCCAATACAATCACTACCTCCTCCACATCATAGATCGAAAAGAATTTTCCATCCCCCTGAGAGGTACTTAGGTACTATCTTAGAGAAAGTAGAGAAAATGTTCCTCGTAGGTAATGGGGTTCATGGTGATGATTTCAAAACCTATGACGAGGTGATATCGGATATCGAGTTTAAAAAATGGTTAGAGATAATGAAGTCAGAAATTGACTCGATGCACTCAAACCAAGTTTGGACCTTAGTAGATCCACCTGAAGGTATAGTACCTATTGGGTGTAAATGGATCTATAAGAGAAAGATTGATGCAGATGGAAATGTGGAGATATTCAAAGCTAGATTAGTGGCAAAAGGATATAGTCAGTGTGAAGGCATTGACTATCAGGATACCTTTTCGTCAGTAGCCTTGCTAAAATCCATCCATATATTGCTTGCTGTTGCTGCCTATTTCAATTATGAAATATGGCAAATGGATGTGAAAATGGCATTCTTAAATGGATACCTTGAGGAAAGATATCTATATGAAACAACCATTAGATTTTACATCCAGTGATGTTGATCACAAAGTATGCAAGCTACAAAGGTCCATATATGGACTTAAGCAAGCATCTCGGAGTTGGAATACTCATTTTAATGATGTAATCAAATTATTTGATTTTATCAAAAATGAGGAGGAACCATGTATTTTCAAAAAGATCAATGGGAGCGCTATTATCTTCCTCGTACTATATGTGGATGATATCCTCCTTATTGGGAATGATATTCCCATGTTGACCATAGTTAAAATATGGTTATCTAAAGAATTCTCCATGAAAGACCTAGAAGAAGCATCCTTCATTCTAGGCATTAAGGTCTATAGAGATAGACCAAATAGGATGCTAGGTCTTTCGTAGAAGATATACATAGAGGAAGTGTTAAAAAGGTTTAGCATGAAAAACTCCAAGAGGAGATTGGTACCCTTCAGACATGGCATTCATCTCTCCAAGAAAATGTATCCCAACACATCTGATGAGATTGAACACATGAGCAAGATCCCTTATGCTTCAGTAATAGGGAGTCTCATGTATGCCATGTTATGTACAGGATCTGATATAGCCCATGCCGTGAGTGTCACAAGCAGATATCAGTCGAATCCAGATGAAGAACACTGGACTTCTGTGAAATGTATTTGTAAGTACTTAAGAAGAACTAAGGATATATTGTTGGTTTTTGGTAATGGAGAATTCCAAGTTCAGGGATATATAAACTTGGATTTTATGTCCAATATAGATGATCGAAAGTCGACATCTAGAAGTATGTTTGTGTGTAATGGTGGTACTATTAGTTGAAAGAGTTCCAAGCAGACAGTAATAGCAGATTCCACCATGGAAGCAGAGTACATCGCTGCATTAGAATCTACAAAGAAGGTATTCTGGTACAAAGAAGTTTATCGTAGAAATTGGAGTGATGCCATCGGATGCCATTCCTCTACACTGTAATAATAATGGCACCATAGCCCTTGCTAAGGAGCCGAGGTCTCATCAGAAATCCAAGCACCTCGAGCGGTGATACCACCTCATCTGCAATTACCTCGAGAAAGGTTACGTCGAGGTCAAGAGAGTCGACTTCGTATATAATGCAGTAGACCCACTCATAAAGTCGTTGAGCCAGCAGAAGATCGAAGCCCACCTTGAGAAGATGGGACTTAGATTTGTAGCCAATTGGCTTTAGGTCAAGTGGGAGTTTGATAGATATGTGTGCCCTAGAAGCCAGATTGGCTGACACTTGTAATACACTTCTAAGGAAAAAATTATAATTTTAACTATAAATAATAAAATGGATTATTTTCTATCACAATGTGTATTTGAAAGTGTCTGTGATACATCCCTTGAGTTAATGGTAACGATAGTTCATATTTTCAAGAGTTGAAAATTTAAGATATGAATTTTCATTATTAACTCATTAAATGCTTCTGACCGTAGGTTCATCATGAGGATGGTGATTGATTCGAAAGGTTGGTGTATGATCGCTTCTTTAGGATAGATGAGTCTTGAGTCTATAGTGTAGAGACACCGGAGCGAGAGTATAGGTACTCGTTAGAGAACGAGGGCACTGAGCGTGACCATCTCGAGTAGTCATTAGGAGTCTACCTTCTCATCGATGACTAGACTCGATGCTGCAGTGGTGTATCTGGATTCTTTGACCTGAGGTGCATCGGATAGTTCACCTTGAGGGTGTTATAGTTTGACTACACCATAACTCGGTCTCCTAGCCATTCGGAATCCTAAGGTGTATGTTGGCTATAGCATGTTCATTGTAGGAATTGGATTGCACCAATAGGAGATCTATCTACCTTGGTAGAAGAGGAGCAGCCCTATGATGATCATGAGAATCAAGTCCATAAGCCAATGGCCATGGTAGAGTGAAATAATAGAAAGAGTTTCTATTTAGGATTTTCACATTGGACTTGAATTCGAATGATTAATTCATATGACGAAAATTAGGGATTTGACGAGTTCACCTTAACCCTAATCTGATCGGGAAGCTCAAAATAGAGAGAACTTAATCACATAGGTAACTGCACCAAGAGGTTCGCTTTCAGTTCTAATGGGTTGCCACCATATGCTCCTAGGTGTCACTGATGGATTTTGGAAGCAATTAGAATGATTTGGATGATCGATCATATTAGTTGTCTGAATCAGAAATAGTTCTTATCCATCACAAGGTGTTTTAATGATGTTGATGATAGAGATCACAACATACCCCATTACCATATGGAGCTGAACCTAACTGCAATATACAAATAAGGGTTTGGATCTAGATATCATCAATTGGATTAATCCAGTTCAATTGATTTGAATAAGATTCAATTAGGTTCAAGGAAATCATGCTAGCACATGATTGAGCCTAATGTTCTCCTTTAACAATCATTAAAACTTATCTCGACTGAGCCAAATATGTTTGGGCTCACTCAGAAACCTTTATTTGGTCTGACTGGAGCTTGTCTAGGTCAGAAAAGGATTGTCTTAATTTATGAGATAAATTTGAGACAATACCTACCATTTTTCATCACCTGCTAAATCTTGTCTTTGGACTTTGGTCAAATATTGATCTTTGATACTTAGACATCTGCCCATGTGTCATGCACCCATAGAAGAGAATCTTGGCCCTCGTCCCTCTGATAAAAAGCAAATAGACAAGGGGTGCATGCCTAGGGAGGTGTGCACCCCATGTGGATAAGGTTTGGAGTCCCATACAGATGGGACTCTAGTTGCTTCAGGGAATTAACCTATATGGCGCCAAGAAGACTTGTTTGACCCAGTCTTGGTGCTTTCTAAGGAGAGTTTTGAGGAATTCTAATCTGAATAGATCAGATGATGTCATCCCACCAATCAGATTTAGATCTGATTGCATAAAGGGCCGTGATTGGCTGGGATGATGTGGCACTGCGTGCAGCAGGATCTATATAAATCCTATCTGCATCTAGAATTGAGAGCTTCTGCTTTAGCCCACACCACAAAGCCTTTCTTCTTCCTTCTTCATGCCACCCTCTGATCCTCTCTCTCCTCTCCATGCCTAAGAGGTTTTAGGCATGAGTTAGGTGTGATCCAAGCAAGCAAAAGGTGACAGAAGAAAAAGAAGGCAGCACTACAGCAAGAGACAACAGTTATTCTTCAAAAGAATTTTTGAAGACCTTCAAGAATAGATCTAGATCTGATTTTTGGATGATTGATTAAGAAGGACAAGATCTTCAAATCCTACCTGAGTGGATATTCGGTAGAGGCCAAGCGCTTACGTGGCTACGTCCAGAACCTCAGGCAAACATCAAGATCATCATAGGCTAATTGGTTTACCCAAAATAAAGGTATAATTAAATTAGATTTAATTTAATTTTTATTTTATTTTATTTTATCAAGATCAATAACATCAGATCTGAAGAGTTCTTAGATCTAATTAGGATCTTAGAAAAAAATTTTTGAAATATTTTCTCTTGACCCAATCAGATCTAAACGAACCTGACCCAGGAAATAAGGTTTTTCCCTTCAAACCCATACATGAAAACACTCACCCAAGTCCATGTAAATCCATGTCTTGCATGCTCTCATCCCTTGGACTAAAGACCTAGCCTAATACATGAATTAGCCACCTTAAGACCTCTCATACTAGGCCTTGAGACCCCTTGGATTAGATCCAATCCAAGACCAAATAGAAAATCCATCCAGATTTGTTTGCCACCATTGACCTAGCTCGGTCAGAAGCTGAGCCAGCTCGACTACATCTTTTCGAACCATGTCTTCTATCTACCTGACAAAGTAAGCTCAGATATGGGCTGAGCTGGCTTGATCTCAAATTGAGTCGGCTCAGCTGCGTATTCGAGTTGGCTCGACTGCATGCCAGTCTCTTTATCTTTACTGATACATCTCCGATCAATCCTAGCCTTTAGGAGCCACCACCTTGACTCCTTCATGGTCTTCCAAGACTTGGGAGCACCACATTTTTCCTTTCAAAGGTTGCCCCCTCTTCCATCCATAATTGAAAAGAAAAGTTTGTCTTCATTTTCTACCCGACCTTGCACTTAGGACTCTCACCCTGGGGATGTCTGAGAAATTTAGTCCGTCGAGCCCTGGGGTTAGAGAAAGTGGACCAAGAGTCAGTTACCATAATTAAAGGTTACCGAACTCTCATGATATCTGAGCTAATAAAAGAATAAATCTTGTTCAACCTCGGTCTTAGCCCTCTGAATCCAATAGGTATGCGGTCGAAGTTGGTGGGCTATCCCCTTCCTCTTCTTTTTCTTCTTTCTTTTCTAATTGTGCTTTTTCTTTATGGTAGAGATGGACATTAAGGCCATCAAAATGCTTTCAAAGGGGCTCCAAGCCTGCAAAAGAAAAGGTACTATATCATATGAGCCTGCTGCCAAGAAGGCTAGTGTGAACACCTCCAGCTCTGTAGCACCTACTGATGCTACCGCCAGCCACCGAGGTCACTATCGCCGCCTAGGTCGGGGCTGTTGTCGAGGGCTCCATGCCTCCATCATCCATGAGTTCTCCAGCTGAAGATCCAGTCCCGCAGCCTCCTATTGGGAGGGAAGAAGGGGAGAAGAAGAAGAAGAAAAAGGTCATCGTGAAGGTGCATCGCAAGGTGCACCCTCGGTGGATCCAGCTATGATGATGACAATCCGAGAGAAGACCTCTTCGGCAATCAGGAGCTCATCCAGGATTTAACTAATAGGTTTGCCATGCCCAAGGTGGTAGACCAAATGGCTGACCTCAACCATTCGCAGCTCATCTAGGATTCCCTCGGGACCTTCCTCAAGGTAGTCATCTAGTCGATTTTTTTTTGATGCATAACACAGTTTATTTACTACAGTCGGATCATCAAATACTCGTGCACATCAAAATGGTGAACCGCTTGAAGTTAGAGGCGTTAAAAGCTTCAGGAAGACCTTTAAGCCAAGGTCGACCATCTTTTCAAGGAGAAGGTGATTGAGGTCGAAGGTCTGTAGGAGATGCTCAAAAAAGAGGATTTCACCTCGGTGGGGCTGAAGGCTGCTTTGGCCTTGAAAGAGGAGAGAAGAAAAAGGCTGAGGTTAAGGTCGGTGAGATGAAGGATCAAACTTCAAAGCAGATCTTAGAGACAAAGATCCAGGCAATGAAAGTGTTCAAGGTCTCGTCTAAAATGAGGAACCTGAATGTTGCATTTGGCCAGGAGGCCTTTCAGAAGGGATACGAACTCTGCAAGGATTGGGTGGCCGCCAAGTTCCCTAAACTCGACCTCGGCTTCTTATATGGGGAGGTCCCTGATGAAAAGGCAAAGCTGTCCACTGCTGCGACCGACCTTTCTCCTATTAAAGCCATCCTCGAGCCCTCCGAACCTACTATCGAGGTGCCCAAATCCATATCGAAGCTAGAGGCGGTAGAGAACGCTCCAACCTCATCCGCTGCTGCTCCTCCCGAGGTCTAGAATTTTTTAAATAATTATACTTTCTTCTTTTTTTATGTATGTTCAAATATTTTAAGAAATGAAAATTAGTTTTCTTTTTTCTTATACTTGTACTATGATGAATATTATTTAGAATCATTCTAGTGACCGAAGTCAGGGTCAATCATCTCCAACCGATGCCAAACCACTACCTAAAGGTATCCCTCTGAAATCTATAGTCAAAGGCTTAAAGAAAAAATTCCATCATCTAAAGAATAAGTTGAAGAAAGTGGAAGATGAGCTTCAGTGGTCCAGAAAAAAATGCTGTGGAGGTGACAATTGAAGTCACTTGCCTTTGCAAGTTGCATATGAAAGATTCCATGAGCTTCAATATTAAGAAAGGTAACTTTGAGAGAGAGTTGGTTGAGGTTAGGAAAAGTGCCAGTGATAAGTCCTGGGCATTAACTACGAAGGTGAGCTCCCTCGAAGTTGAGCTGAAGCTAGAGAAAGAGAAAATTCATCTACTGAAGGGGAGTTCGCCATGGTCTTCCAATAAGGCTCGATATGAATGGGATTGGTTGCAAAGATTTTTTGCCCTCTAGGAGCAGTTACACGACGTCGAGCTCACC
Organism: Cocos nucifera; assembly: GCA_006176705.1. NCBI lineage: Eukaryota > Viridiplantae > Streptophyta > Magnoliopsida > Arecales > Arecaceae > Cocos > Cocos nucifera. The sequence continues at coordinate 97,725 of QRFJ01003385.1, read as the reverse complement.
TACAAGACCTATCGGTTGGACTGGTGTGGAAGGATATCCTTGCTGGAGCAGAAGCTTCATGCTACTAACAGTGAGATGGCTCGGCTTCAATAGCAACTCGCCGATAGTTATCAATTTGACACCAGTAGAAAGTCAGAGGAGGTCACCTCCCTGAAGAGGATCATGGGTGAACTCTCGAAATTGATTGAAATGGAGAAGACTGAAGTTCGACGACTGAAGCTTCAGTTGATTTACGAATAACGGCTGTCAAGAATGCTGAAGCTAAATCAAAAATTCTAAGGAAGAGACTTCAGATGTTAGAAGAAAACTACCAAAGGACTAACAGGATGTTCCATAATAACTTGATAAGGAGAAAAGAGATCGAGGAGGAGATCATCAACCTTAAGGAATCCTTAGTGATGGCTAGTAGTCCAAAGTCCGAGGAACCTCATCCTTCTTAGAACTTTGGTTCTTCTCTCTTTTTCTTTTCTTTTTTTTGTATCCAGTCTTGCAGTCCTTTATTTTGTAACCAACTTCATCTTTAATGAAGCTATGCTTTCTTCAATCGTCCTTTTGTTTTGCTTAGGTTCAATATTTGTTAACCTCTTCATTTTCTTCTTTCTTTCTTTTATCTCATATAATCGAAGGTCCTCTTATATATCAGGATGAGGTCCTCCTCCTATTCCTAACAAAGCCATAAGGGCATAAAAAGGGCCTTCGAAAGGGCCTCTCTCCTCCTCTTGTCTTAAATAATCGGATGTCTTCATCATCCATGTTCAGGATGAGGTTTCTCCTTTTTCTGACACGATTGACCTTTTTGTCCTTCTGTCAGGATGAGATTCTCCTCCTATTCCTAATGGGATTGACTTTTTTTATCAGGATGAGGTCCTTCTTCTATCCCTGACAAAGGCGTAAGGGAATAAAAGGATCGTTGAAAGGATCTCTCTTTTCTTCCTATCTTAAATAATCGAAGGTCTTCATCATCCGTATTAGGATGAGATTCTCCTCCTGTTTTCAATATGGTTGGCCCTTTTTTTCTTGTGTCAAGATGAGGTTCTACTCCCATTCCTGATGGGATTGGCCTTCCTTTTTATTAGGACGAGATCCTCCTCCTATCCCTGACAAAGCCATAGGAGCACAAAAAGATCGTTGGAAGAGCCTCTCCCCTCCTATCTTAAATAACTAGAGGTCTTCATCATCTGTGTCAAGATGAGGTTCTCCTACTATTTCTGACATCGTTGGCCTTTCTTTCTTCCTGTTAGGATGAGGTTCTCCTCCTGTTCTTAATGGGGTTGGCCTTTCTTGGTCTGGGCGAGGTCCTCCTCCTATCCCTAAGAAAGGCATAGAGGCATAAAAGAGTCGTTGAAAGGACCTCTCCTCTCTTCTTATCTTAAATAATCAAAGATCTTCATCATCCATATCAGGATGAGGTTCTCTTCCTATTTCTGACATGGTTGACCTTCCTTTCCTCCTATCAGGATAAGGTTGTCCTCCTATTCTTGATGGGGTTGGTCTTTCTTTGTCAGGACGAGGTCCTTCTTCTATCCCTAACAAAGGCATAGGGGCACAAAAGGATCATTGAAAGTGAAGGAATTAGATCTAGGTTTTCACAGGTAGATCTTGAAACTTTTTCAAGATCTTGTAGTGAAAGACTTAAATAAATCTAAAATTTATTTAAATAATCATGTAAACACCCAGATCTCAAATCTATTACATGATTAAGTCATGATATTAAATCAAAAATTAAAATTAAATAAGAAATAAAAAGGTTGATCAAATCAACCTAGATCTACACTACATCAAATGCAGGTATGAAGTTTATAGATCAGATCTATTACCTGAGCAAGTTTAGATGTTCTAACTTACTGATCCAGGCTTGAGGATGAAGTCATGAGCCGCACACACATCCAGCCTCTAGGAGTCATCCACATGAGCCTACGATTTCTGATCTAAAGTCTAATACAGGAAATCTGCACAGCATGCTAGTACTGTGCTGATCCTTCTTCGATGGTCGATCCGATGCTTCCTTCTTCAAAATTTAGACTCTCCAAAATATGAGAAAGAAGATGAGAGTTTGCTGATCTGAGACTCTCTTAAAAAAAAAATAAAAGAAAGGAGAAGAGATTGAAAATAAAACAGCCCTAGAAGAAGACTCTCTTCTTCTTCTTTTTTCTCTCACCTAAATACCTAGTTTGGTGCCTATGGAACCCCCATGCCCAAGGACACACTTCCTCTAACTTTTTCACACACCAAATCTCTCCCAAAGCACTATATTCCATGGAAAAATCAAAATAAAATTTATCCAATAAATAGGGAAAAAGAAGAGTCCAAGTTTGGTCAAATTCCTAGACAAAGAATATCCAAACATGGAAAGTTATTGGGGCGCCCAACTCTTGGGCACCTCCTCCACAATTTTTGGCATGGACTAGCAAGTGAGGGTGCATAAGAAAGAAGATTATTTTCATGGAATGAGAGAAGAATTAATTAAAAGAGGGGGCGGCACTCAAGGGAAGATGTTTTGGTCAATAAGGATTTTATCTCATAGAATCCTAAGCAAAACCAATTCCTCCTTTGACTTGGTCTTCCACCTAACTTCTAAATATGACTTAGAGGAAGAGAGGGGTGTAGAAATCAGGAAGAAAGAGATTTTTCATGAAAAATATCTAAAAACTTGGTATGGATGATGTTGGGACCAAGGTGGCGCAAGGAGATAGGAAGTCCTAGTCACACTAGGACTCCTATTTTGACTTGGTCAAACAAGATTTTTTAACCAAATAAAATCAAGATTAAACCAACCCAATTAAATAAGACCCTAACCCATTTAAGAACTTAATTAAATTAGATTTAATTAAATTTAATTCTGATTTATTTTCTAATCAAATTAGAAAATTGGGTTAATCCGAGTCCTAGTTAGACTAGGACTAGTTCTTCCTTGCACTTGGCTTATCCAATAAACCAATTGGACTTGATCGAATCAAGCTCAAACTAAATATAATTAAATCATATTTAATTAAACTTAATTTCAAGCCAATTGGCTTAATCAAATTAAATCAATTAGCAATCCAATTGCTAATGATCCTCCTACAACACTTGCACTAGGTTAAACACCAATCGTATTGATTGTCTAACCCTAGAATGATTCTTAATCATTGATCAACCATCCGATCAGATCGTAAGCTCTAATATGTGTGACATCATAGGTTCGAACCTAAACTGGTAGTATAGCAATAAATTTTTGTATCAATCAAACGTGACCATCTAGCAATGATACCCGACAGCCGAATAGGTCGAAGGTGTAGAACACCATTCTTAGAACCCATGCAGATATAGTTTCCATATAATTCATCCCCTTAACCATAATGCTCGTAGGACACATCAGAGTTCAATTATCAACTCTGATCAGATTGTCGGCATTACATTTTAAAATATCAAATCCATTTGATGGATTATCCTGGCCAAGGTTTTGCTATATTGAAATACAGTGATACATTCTTCTCTAACTCTTGGAGTGGTCAATTCCATCTTGATCACACTCTAACTTCGCAAGTACTTGACTATGCCTAGAAGCCTTCCATTGCTAAATTAAAAATTTAGTTAGTCTTGTACCAAAGCACAGTGAGTTGCTTGCAAGTCATTGAGGTGATCTCAGATCTAAGGGATACTTATACCTATATCCCATCAGAGACATTTTCGATAGTAGAATGCTCTAGAGTTGGTCACGTTCAATGATGATGTACCCATACATCTCACCTGTATGCCATACCAGTGTCTCCACACTCCTTGGTTAAGAGGACAATCAACCTATATGGCATATAGCGACCTATGCTCGATAGAAGCTATTATCCTAATTAACAGCCTATCATTTGGTCGTAAACAAATTTAAGGACTAATCAATAAATCCTCTCTTTATCGAAACTAAACAGTCCTAAGGACTTCATCACAACAATAGAGTTCATTGGAAGATGTAAACTTATGATGAAAAAGATGTCAAAATATTTTTATTAATTAATAAATTAATTATAATTATAAAATAGCTTAACCATCGATAGACTGATGATTGGCTTTGGAACATAATTTCCAACAACTCTCACTTATCCTAAAGCCACTCGGCATAGTATCTAGTACCCATCTTTGACTTATGGTTGTCAAACTCCTTGATTGCCAGGGCTTTAGTGTAGGGGTCGCTAGGTTCTCCTTTCTGTCGATCTTCTGAAGGTCGACGTCACCATGATCCACGATCTCATGGACCAAATGGAAGTGGTGCAGAATGTGCTTTGTCCGCTGGTATGACTTCGATTTCTTTGCTTGAGCTATGGCGCAAGTGCTGTCGCAGTAGAGTAGGACTAGACCATCAATGGAGGGTGCTACTTCGAGCTCGATGATGAACTTCCTCAGCCACATAGCTTTTTTTGCTACATCTGATGCTATCATGTACTCTACTTCGCAAATAGAGTCAAGCCACTATATGCTACTTGAAACTTTTCTAGTAGATGGCTCTACTATTTGGAGTAAAGATATATCTCGATACACTTTTACTATCATCATGGTCAGATTGAAAGCTAGAGTCTGTAAACCCCACAAGCTTCAAGATCTGACCACCATAAATCAACCATTGGTCCTTAGTATTTTTCAAATACTTAAGGATGGTTTTAACCATCTTTCAGTGATTTTCTTCAGAGTCAGATTGGTATCTACTCACTACTCCTAGTGGGTATGCCACGTCTGGTCTCGTACATGTCATTGCATACAAAATAGACCCTACTGTCAAAGCATATAAAATTCTACTCATATGCTCTCTCTCTCTTCAAGAGTTTTCGGACAATCCTTCTTAAAGAGAGAAATTTCTTAGTCTATCGAAAGATAGTCTTTTTTGGAATTCTCCATGCTAAACCTCTTCAGCATAGTTTTTATGTACGTGGATTGGGATATACCAAGCATCCTTTTAGATCTATCCCTATAGATCTTCATCCCTAGGATGTAGGATGCTTTACCCAAGTCCTTCATGGAGAACTGTGATGACAATCAGACTTTTATTCCTTATAGTGTGGGAATGTCATTTCTGATTAAGAGAATATCGTCTACGTACAAAATAAGGAATACCACTATTGGACCATTTGTCCATTTGTAAATGCAGGATTCTTCTTCATTCTTAACGAAGCCATACATTTTGATTACTTTATCAAAATGCATGTTCCAACTCCGAGATGCCTGCTTCAATCCATAAATGGATCTCTGAAGCTTGCACACCTTGGACTCATCTATGGATATGAACCCTTCAAGTTGTATCATATATACCTCTTCGGTCAGCTCTCCATTTGGAAAAGTTGTCTTCACATCCATTTGCCAGATCTCATAGTCCAGATGGACAACAATGGCAAGCATGATCCGAATGAACTTGAGCATTGCCATAGGAGAACATCTCATCATAGTTAATATCATAACATTAACAATACCCCTTGGCAACCAGACGGGCTTTATAGGTCTCCACCTTTCCATCTACACCCCACTTTCTTTTGAAGATATATTTACACCCAATGGGTTTAACCCCTTTAGGTGGGTCAACTAATGTCCATACATCATTGACCTTCATGGAATTCTTTTTGGATCTCATGGCTTCTAGTCATTTCTCAAATTCGGATCTCTGCATCACATCCATATAAGTGATCTCGTTCTCATCGAGTTAGATGGGATCACCATCCTGGACCAAGAATCATAGTATCTGTCCGGATGGTGCGGTGCTCTATCGGATTGCCCTTAATGGTGCGGGTTCACTAGGCTTCGGATCTGATCTGATCAAATCCAACTTAGGTTCAACATTTTGTGTCGGACTTTCTACTTGTTGAACTTCATCAAGTTCAACCTTAGAGGCAACAGTTTCTTCATCAAAGAACTTCTTTTCCAAAAAAGGTTGCCCTAAGGTTGACGAACACCTTTTGTTCATCAGTATGGTAGAAATAGTATCCTTTGGTCTCTTTTGGGTGCCCTATGAATGTACACTTGTCAGATCTAGGTCCAAGTTTGTCTGTAACTAACCGTTTGACATAAGCCGAACACATACCCTTAAATCCTATGGTGTGAAAGTGCTAGGTTTATGTTCTGTCCATATCTCATATGGGATTTTAAATACAGACTTACTTGGAATCCTATTTAATAGATAACAAGTCGATTCGAGTGCATATCCCCAGAAGGATATCGGCAAGCTGGTAAATCCCATCATGGATCGGATCATGTCTAACAGAGTTCGATTCCTCCTTTCAGACACACCATTATGCTGTAGTGTTCCAGAAGGAGTCTATTGGGAGAAAATTTCATTCTCTCCTAGATATGTGAGAAACTCATCAGAAAAATATTCTTCTCCTCGATCAGACCAAAGAGTTTTAATACTCTTTCTAATTTATTTTTCTACTTTACTTTAGAATCGTTTGAACATTTCAAAAAAATCCGACTTATGTTTCATCAAATAGACATATCCAAATTAGAATAGATCATCTGTGAAAGTGATGAAGTAGACATATCAACCTCTGGCACTTGTGCTCATTGGTCCATATACATCAGTATGTACTAGATCTAAGAGCTCATTGGCTCTCTCACCTTTTTCAGTGAAAGATGACTTGGTCATTTTACCAAGAAGACAGGACTCGTAGGTTGGAATTGATTCACAATCATTGACTTTAAAGATTCCCTCTTGAGTCAACTTATTTATCCTATTCTTATTTATATGACCTAGCCTACAGTGCTATAAGTAGATATCAGATATACTATCTAATCTAGGGTGCTTGCCAGTAGAATAGACTATATTAATAGGTTGTGATAACATATATACACCATTGTTCAATTGTCCATAGAAAGCAGTAACACCATTCACAATGATATTACAAATTCATTTCTTTATTGAAATTTTATAATTGTTCATGGCCAAAAGGCCTATAGAAATGATATTTAAAAAGAAACTAGGATAGAAATGACAATCACTAAGAACAATGGTATGAGATTCAAATACAAGTTTCAAAATTTCTAAAGCTAGAACTGGAACTGATCTTCCATCTCCAATATTTAGGAATCTCTCATCTTGCTCGAATCTTCTACTGACTTGCAACCCCTGCAATGAATTGCAAATATGGTAAGGGCTACTAGTATCCAATACCCAGTTGGTAATATCATAAATAGAGAAATTGCAAGGATTTATCATATAAATACCTTGCCTAGCAATAGCTTTCTTCTTTCTCTGCCTGTTCGGATCCTGGAAGATAATGTACTGAGGACAGTGCCTCCGCTTCTTACAAAAGAAGCATTCGGTTTGACTCTTATCAGGCTTGGTCTTTGGGGTCTGAGCCTACACAGGTGTCCTAGCATGAACATGTACCTTCTTGGCTTTGTTCTTCTTATTCTTCTTCCCTTTCCTAAAGGATCGAGAACGAGAAGATGAACCTCCCACTAAGTTCACCAACTCCTTATGGAGTTGGTGATCCTTCTTAAAGTTCTGAAGTAACCCCAATAACCCATGGTAGCCCACTTCAAGCTTTGACATTCTATAATGTGTAAGGAATGGGAGATAAGACTTAGGCAGTGAGTTCAGTATTGCATCTTTCCCAAGTTATTTGTATAAAAGAAAGTCGAGCTTGCTCAAGCGCTCTATCAGCTCGATCATGTATAATACATGACCAGTGACAGAGGCACCATCCTGCATTCTGACATTGAAGATGGCACAACTAATCTTATTCCTTTCAACGTCATCGAGTGTGCCAAAAGAATCCTCCAACACTTGGAGCATTTCGTTTGGCTGCGCTATCTCAAACTTGCGAGTGAACTAGTCGCTCATCACAGCCAGCATAATGCAGCACACCATGGTTTGATCACTGAGCCACTTCTGATAAGTGTCTCTGATTGTTCCACATGCTTTGGCAGCTGGCTCCTTAGGTGCAGGATCCGTCAGCACATATAGGATCCGTTCATGCTCCAGAACAATCTTAAACTTTTGGTACCAGCTATCGAAGTTGGATCCCACTAACATATCATTGTCCAACAATGATCAGAGCGATAGAAAAGTGGCCATGACTACATAAAGAAAAATCAAAATCTAATTAGTAATTGATTCATTAAATCTAAAGATTTAGACTTTAATCAAAAGATTTTTCTCACTATTTTATTCAAATTGGTAGCCTCTACCTCCAATTCAAGGAATTATCCTAATTCTTTAGTGGGTACTAGAATCCACATAGACTGTACACAAGCCCAACTTTAGTTGGCTCATCCATGTACATTTAAGAATAGGTTCATAACTAATTATTTTTCTAAATAATTTTAAATAATTAAATTTTGCCCCAGGCCTTGATCAATTACTTTGGCCTTCTTAGAAAAGGATCCAGTTAGGTCCAACCATTAACATGACCATACTTGGCCCATCCAACCAATGAATGATCAGGTCCAACTTTGGTTGGCCCATCTGACCACCATTTAGAAAGATGTATCCAAGAGATCATATAATGAATGATAATTCCATCAACCGATAAGCACCAGGCCTTTGGACCTCCAATAATTATCCAACTGATGGACCCATTATCATCCACTTTAATGGAAGGCTATGATCCAGTTATCATATAACTATTTTATTTTAGGGACCTAATAATTTTAGAGAATTTATTTATAGAAGTGAGTAGGTCAGATTAACCAACTTGTCATGATCCTCTCACTAACTTCACCAAGTCAACTTAAGGAAGACCATTAATAGGCTAGTCTAGGAGCATCTAGATCAGTCAAATTGATTTACCTAGCTGACATGGGTTAGCTTGAATAGTCAAGTGATCCGATCAAAACATAATCTCATCAAGAGGTCAGGTAAGTTCGATCAGTGGAAAAGTCTGCCAGGCTTGCCTTAGACACCATCAGAAATGGTCAGGTAAGCAGGCTGCCAATTAAAAATTACTGGTCTGGTTTACCTTAGACACCAACTAATTTAATTAGTTTCAATTAGATCAACCTAACAGTTCATGCTAGATCGTGTAGCCAAGAATCAAGTCCATCTTGGGTCTTGTTAAAGATATGGACTTGACCAACTACGACTATTATAATTGATCTAGAGAATCCTTGACCTAATCTAAGACAATAATTGATTAGGTTTAGTCAATTCTCTAATTAAGTCCATTCTTTAATCTAATCCTAGGTCTAACCCAATTAATGGACCTAATCCCCACTAACCTATTTAACCTAATGTGTTATGGTTTGTGTCTTAGGATCTTTAATTCACAATCCTAGATCCTAATCAATCAACTTCTTAATTCTCAATTAAGTTTTGGGCTGAGGGTTGGGATTCGACTTTTCAAAAATAATTTTCATATTTATAAAATATTTTTACAATATGGTTCTATCAACCAAGTTGTATGTTTGATTCATAATCAATTTGCAAGTAAAATAAACATAAAACTACTTTAGATCCAATCTAAACAGGTTCATGTAATTGAAACAGTTTCAATAATAATAAATCATAAATCTCTCTAGATCAAATCTAACATATTTATGATGATTGAAATCAAATTAAAATATTTTTAATCAGATCATAAAATATCTTAGATCTAATCTAAAATTTTATAATCAATATTTTAGATTAGCACGTACTAGGAACCTATTCACTGTAAGGGATAAACCTTATAGCAGGACAACCTTATGGTAGTCCGTGCAATCTAAAAAAATTTATTTTTTTTAGATTTAATAATTAGATTATAAATTAGATCTAATCTAAGAAATAATCTAGATATGCATAAAAATCATGTAATAAGAACCTAAGCTCTGATACCAATTGAAAGAACTAGATTACTAGATCTAAGATTTCATAGATAGATCTTGAAACATTTTCAAGATCTTACAGCGAAAGATTTAAATAAATCTAAAATTTATTTAAATAATCAAGTAAACACCTAGATCTCAGATCTATTATATGATTAAGGTATGATATTAAATCAAAAATTAAAATCAAATAAGAAAGAAAAAGGTTGATCAAATCAACCTTGATCTATACTACATCAAATGCAGGTATAAAGTTTATAGATTAGATCTATTACTTGAGCAAGTTTAGATGTTCTAACTTGCTGATCTAAGCTTGAGGATGAAGTCACAAGCTGCACATACATCCGACCTTGAGGAGTCGTCCACACGAGTCTATGATCTCTGATCTAAAGTCCGATGCAGGAAATCAGCACAATATGTTAGTACTGTGCTGATCCTTCTTCGACGGTCGATCCGATGCTTTCTTCTTCAAAATTTGGACTCTCCAAAATATGAGAAAGAAGATGAGAGTTTTTTAGTCTAAGACTCTCTCAAAAAAAAATAAAAGAAAGGAGTAGAGATTAAAAATAAAATAGCCCTAGAAGAAGACCCTCTTCTTCTTCTCTTTTCTCTCACCTAGACACCTAGTTTGGTGCCTATGGAACCCCCATGCCCAAGGACCCTATTCCTCTAATTTTTGTACACCCCAAACCTCTCCCAAATCTCTATATTTCATTAAAAAATTAGAATAAAATTCATCCAATAAATAGGAAAAAGGAAGAGTCTGAGTTAGGTCAAATTCCTAAACTAGGAATATCCAAATATGGGAAGTTGTTGGGGCACCCAACTCTTGGGCACCTCCTCCACAATTTTTGGCATGGACCAGCAAGGGAGGGTGCACAAAAAAGAAGATTATTTTCATGGAATTAGAGAATAATTAATTAAAAGAGGGGGCGGTACTCAAGGGAAGATATTTTGGTCAATAAGGATTCTATCTAATAGAATCTTAAGCAAAACCAATTTCTCCTTTGACTTGGTCTTCCACCTAACTTCCAAATATGACTTGGAGGGAGATAGGGGGTGTGAAAATTAAAAAAAAAGATATTTTTCATGAAAAATACCTAAAAAATAGGTATAGAGGGCGTTGGGACCAAGGTGGCGCAAGGAGATATGGGGTCCTAGTCACACTAGGACTCCTATTTTGACTTGGTCAAACAAGATCTTTTAACCAAATAAAATCAAGATGAAACCAACCTAATTAAATAATATTCTAACCCATTTAAGAACTTAATTAAATTAGATTAAATTAAATTTAATTCTAATTTATTTTTTAATCAAATTAGAAAATTGGGTTAATCCGAGTCCTAGTTAGACTAGGACTAGTTCTTCCTTGCACTTGGCTTATCTAATAAACCAAGTGGACTTGATCCAATCAAGTTCAAACTAAATCTAATTAAATTATATTTAATTAGACTTAATCTCAGCCTATTGGCTTAATCAAATTAAGTCAATTAGCAATCTAATTGCTAATCGATCCTCCTATAACACTTACACTAGATTAAACACCAATCGTATTGATTGTTTAACCCTAGAATGATTCTTAATCATTGATCAACCATTTGATCAGATCGTAAGCTCTAATGTGTGTGACCTCATTAATCCGAACCTAAGCTGATAGCATAGGAATAAATTTTTGTATCAATCGAAGTGACCATCTAGCAATGATAGCCAACGGTCGAATAGGTCGAAGGTGTAGAACACCATCCTTAGAACCCATAAGGATATAGTTTCCATATAATTTATCCCTTTGACCACAATGCTCATAGGACACATTAGAGTTCAACTATCAATTCAATCAGATTGTCCACATTGTATTTTAAAATACCAAATCTATCTGATGGATTATCTTGGCCAAGGTTTTGCTATATTGAAATATAGTGATACATTCTTCTCCAACTCTTAGAGTGGTCAATTCCATCTTGATCACACTCTAACTTTGCAAGTACTTGACTATGCCCAGAAGCCTTTTATTGCTGAATTAAAAATTCAGTTAGTCTGATACCAAAGCATAGTGAGTTGCTTGCAAGTCACTGAGGTGATCTCAAGTCTAAGGGATACTTATACCTATATCCCATCAGAGACATTCTCGACAGCAGAATGCTCTTGAGTTGGTCACGTTCAATGATGATGTACTCATACATCTCACCTATATGCCATACTAGTGTCTTCACACTCCTTGGTTAAGAGGACAATCAACCTATATGGCATATAGCGATCTATGTTCGATAGACATTGTTGTCCTAATTAATAGCCTATCATTTAGTCATAAATAAATTTAAGGACTAATCGATAAATCCTCTCTTTTTTAAAACTAAACAGTCCTAAGGACTTCATCACAATAATGAAGTTCATTAAAAGATGTAAACTGATGATGAAAAAGATGCCAAAATATTTTTATTAATTAATAAATTAATTATAATTATAAAATAGCTCAACCATCAATAGACTAACAATTGGCTTTGAAACATAATTTTCAATAGAAAGGTCCTCTCCCCTCCTCTTATCTTAAATACCTGAAGGTCTTCATCATTCGTGTTAAGACAAGGTTCTCCTCCTTTTTCTGACATGGTAGGCCTTTATTTTTCCTATCAGATCGAGGTTCTCTTCCTGTTTCTAATGAGATTGGCCTTCTTTTGTCAGGACGAGGTACTCCTTCTATCCCTGAAAAAGGCGTAGGGATACAAAAAGGTCATTGAAATTGCCTCTCCCCTCCTCCTGTCTTAAATAATCAAGAGATCTTCATCATCCATGTCAGGATGAGGTTCTCCTCCTATTTCTGATATGGTTGGCCTTCTTGTTCTCCTATCAGGACGAGGTTCTCCTCTTGTTCTTGATGGGGTTGATCTTTCTTTATCAGAACAAGGTCCTCCTCCCATCTTTGACGAAGCTATAGGCACACATAAGGGACATTGAAAGGGTCTCTCCCCTCCTCCTATCTTAAATAACCATAGATCTTCATCATCCATGTCAGGATGAGGTTCTCCTCATATTTCTGACATGGTTGGCCTTCTTATTCTCCTGTAAGGATGAGGTTCTCCTCCTATTCCTAATGGGGTTGGCCTTTCTTTATCAGGGTGAGGTCCTGCTGTCCCTGACAAAGGCATAGGAGCACAAAAGGGCCATTGAAAGGGCCTCTCCACTCCCCCTCTCTCAAATAATCGGAGGTCTTCATCATCCATGTCAGGATGAGATTCTCCTTCTATTCTTGATATGGTTGACCTTCTTATCCTCCTATTAGGATGAGGTTCTCTTCCTATTTCTGATGGGATTAGCCTTTTTTTGTCAGGACAAGGTTCTTTTTCTATCCTTGACAAAAGCGTAGGGATACAAAAAGGACATTAAAAGGGCCTTCCCCTCTTCCTGTCTTAAATAACCAAAGATTTTTTGCTTTGTTTATTGGTGAAGTTCGGTTGAGTCATTCCCTATCATCATAAGATTTTATGCCAAGAAATAAAAATATTGAAATAAAAAAATTTTATTAGGATTGGATTACTGGTAGTACATTCACAGATTTTTTGAATTTCAAGATCGTGGGAGCATAGATCCTCCAAGTTTCTTTAGATAATATATTTTTGGTCAGATGGTTTCTACCACCTCATAAGGACCTTCCTAGTTTGGGGCGAGTTTTTTCTAATTTTGAGATTGGAAAACATCCGCTCGTCGAAGTATGAGATCTCCTATTCTGAAGGTTTTGCTTCTAACCCTTGAATTATAGTAGCAAGCTACCCTTTGCTTGTAAGTTGTCATTCGGATCTAGGCCTTCTCTCTCTTCTCTTCCAGCAAATCAAGGTTTCCTTTAAGGTCCTACGAGTTGCCTTGTTCATTGAAGGCCTCTACTCATGCTGAGGGAAGTTAAAGTTTGATCAGAATAATCGCCTCTATCCCGAAGGCCGGTGCAAAGGGTGTTTCTCCAGTGGATAATCTTTGAGCAGTTCAGTAAGCCCAAAGCACATGATAGAGTTCATCCATCCAGATTTCTTTTGCTCTTTCAAGCCTAGCCTTTATCTCTTGAAGCAAAGTTCTATTAGTCACTTCTACCTCATCATTCGCTCGAGGATGGGCCACTGATGTGAAATGGTGAGATATGTTCAGACCTTCATAGAACTCAATAAACTTCGTACCTACGAACTAACATCCATTATCAGTGATCAGCATCTGAGGTAGACCAAACCTACAAATAATCGACTTTCAGATGAAGTCCTACACTTTAGCTTCAATGATTTTTGCTAGGGGTTCGATTTCGATCCACTTAATGAAATAATCCACTACCACCAGCAGGAACTTTTGCTGCCTAAATGCCATGGAGAAAGGTTCGAGTATGTCCATCCCCCACTATGCAAATGGCTAGGAGGCACTTAACAATGTGAGCTGCAAAGCCGACTATCTCTGAATGTTCGCATTTCTTTGACATCCATTACACTTTCTTACAGAATCCACCACATCTTGATGCATTGTCGACTAATAATATCCTTGATGGAGCAACTTGTATGATAAAAATTTTGCTTCTAGATGATTTCTGCAAATCCCCTCATGAACTTCCCTCAAGGCATAGCTGACTTTTGAAGGTCGGAGATACTTAAGGAGTGGTAAGGAGTACGACCTCTTATACAACTTGCTTTCATACAAAATATAGTGGGAAGCTTGATTTCTTAATTTTCAAGCCTCTTTATGACCTCTGAGAAGAGTTTCTTCCTTGAGATATGCTATCAATGGGTCAATCTAGTTGGTCTCATGATTAACTTGCATTACCGCCTAGGGCTCTTCCAAACTCGGGCATTACAGGATCTCAAAAAGTACTTTTGATAGTTCATTTGGGGCTAACGTGGCCAGCTCGAAAAGAAGGTCGGCTCTGATGTTCTCCACTCGAGGGATCTACTGAATATCGAAATTGTCAAAGGCCGAACTTAAGCTCTTCATCTTTTCTAAGTACTTTTTCATACTTTTCTTTTATGCTTCAAAGGAGTTATTAACTTGTCCCACCAATAGCTGTGAGTCACTGTAGACCTTCAAATATTTCACTCCTAGTTCTCTGGCTATCCTCAGTCTTGCAAGTAGGGCTTCATACTCCATCCCATTATTAAGTGGCATGGAAGTCAAAGCGGAATGCATACTCTGCCACAACTTCTTCTGGATTAATGAGAATTAAACCCACTCCCGCTCTAGAAGCATTGGATGAACCATCCACATACAGTATCCAAAAGTTTTCAAGAAGATCGGCCTTCTCTTCTAGGGAGCCAAGGTTAAAAGCTTCTTAACGCTCTGGTTCAATCTCCTCTAGTATAGTGCATTCCACTATGAAATTGGCCAATATCTGAGCTTTAATGGATAGTCGAGGTTGAAAATGGATGTTGAATTTGGTTAGCTCAATCATCCACTTCGCCACTCTGCCAGAGATATCGGGTTGATGAAGAACCATCTTGATGGGCTGATCGGTGAGGAGTGCAATGGTGTGCCCCTAGAAGTAAGGTCGGAGCTTCCTAGCCGTAATCAATAAGGTATAGGTTAGCTTTTCTAATTTGGTATACCTTATTTCTGCATTCCTCAATACTGCTTATATAGTAGATCGGCTTTTGAATTTTTCCTTCTTCTCTGACCAATATGGTCCAGACAGCTATGGAAGATACAGTGAGGTACATGAATAATTCTTCTCCAAGTTCAGATTTGGCAAGTAGTGGGGATGAGCTAAGATGGCTCTTCAATTCTTCAAGGGCCCATTGGCAGTCGAGAGTCCAGTTGAAGTTCTTGGGCTACTTGAGTACTTGGAAGAAGGGCATGCAGTGCTCTGCCGACCTTGACACAAAGCAATTCAGGGCTGCCACCTTGCCTCTGAGGTGTTGAACTTTCTTTATTATTTTTGGGACAGTCATTTCTTTGATGGCTCTAATCTTCTTTGGGTTCGCTTTGATGCCATGGCTTGATACCATGAATCCCAAGAACTTTTCCAAGGTTACTTCAAAAGCACATTTTGAGGGGTTCAGCTTCATCTTATACTTTCAGAGGGTATTGAAGGTCTCCTTAAGGTCGGCGATGTGATTTGGCGAAGATCGACTTTTGACCGGCATATCATCTACATAGACCTCCATGTTACAGTCGATCTACTCCTTAAAAATTTTATTCACCAAGCGTTGGTATGTTGCACTTGCATTTTTAAGCCCAAATAGTATGATCCTGTAACAGTAAAGACCACTGTTAGTAATAAAAGCAGTCTTTTCCTCATCCTCTAGTGCCATCTGAATTTGATTATAACTAAATAAAGCATCCATGAAAGTGAGGAGCTCATGGTCCAAAGTCACGTCACCAGCTGGTCGATCTTGGGCAGAGGGTAGCTATCTTTTGGACAGGCTGTGTTCAAATCTACGAAGTCTATGCACATCCTCCACTTGCCATTTACCTTTCTAACCAGGACAATATTTGCAATCCAGTCTGGGTAAAATACTTCTTGAATGAATCTCATCTTAAGGAGTTTGTTGACCTCATCCATTATCGCCTTCTGCCTCTCCGATGTAAAGCTGCATTTCTTCTGCTTCGCTGGTCGTCACTTAAGTCTACGCCCAGGCAGTGCTCCATAACTTTTGTGTCGATTTCGGGCATATCTGCAGGCATCCAGGCAAAAATATCAGCATTCTTTTGCAAGAAGGTAATGAGCTGCTTTCTAACATCTTCTTTTAGGTTCGAACCGATCTTCACAGTATGTTCTTTACTTCCATCATTCAGAGGGATCTCCTCAAGATCTTCGATGGGTTCTCCTCTTTCTTCAAATAGATCATCACGAGCATCAAGTCCATCCACCGAACAAAGATCTACTTATCTTCCTCCTTGTAAAGCAATACTATAGTAGTGTCGAGCTAGTGCTTGATCTCCTCTGACCTCTCCAACTCCATACCTGATTGGAAACTTCATTTTCAGATAGTAAGTGAAAACTATAGCTCGAAGTGCATTAAATCGGATCAACCAAGGATCGCATTCTAGGCAGAGGGGGCTTTGACTACCAAAAAATCAACTTACGCCATAAATTGCTTTAGATATCGATCGACTACCACAGGCAATGTTATTATTTCTTCCACTGACACTATATCACCTACGAATCCTACCAATGAAAAATTCATCGAGCCCATCCTATCATCAAATATAGATATTTTAGAAAAAGCATCATAAAACAAGACATCAGTAAAGCTTCCATTATCAATTAAAATATGGCGTACATCATAATCAGTAATATTTAAATTAACTACAACCACGTCATTGTGTGGGAGCTGAACTCCTTGGGCATCTTCTTTAGTAAAGTAATGGGTTCTTCAATCTGTTGCCTCTTCGCCAACTCTACTGATGCATTAGCCTTCCCTTGCTGATATCCTCTAGCGATGGTGTTGATGACTCCAAAAGGAGGCCGATCTCCTTGGGGCTCATCTTACTGGGATGGTCCAGATTGCGGTCGGGCTCTCAGATGATCTTCTTTCCTTTCTGGCCGGTGCCTGATGAATCGGTCCAGCTGAACCTCTTCTGATCAGCACCTTGATCTCGTCTTGAAGCTGGATGCATTTTTTAGTATCATGACCATGGTCATGATGGTAGAGGCAGTACTTGTTGGGGTTGTGCTTGACTGAATGAATCCACCTCTTTTCAGGCTCTGCCAACTGCTCCCTTATCTCTATTAGCACCTAAATTTGAAGGAAAAAATCTTATTTTTTGGATCAAATTTGTTCAGATTTGATTGGATCAAAAAAAATATTTTAAAAATTTTTCTCTAAGATCCTAATCAGATCTAAGAATCTTTAAATCTGATCTTATTTATCTAATAAAATAAAATAAAATAAAAATTAAATTAAATCTAATTTAATTATACCTTTATTTTAGATAATCCAATTACCCTGTGATGATCTTGATATTTATCTGAGGTTCTGAACGTAGCCACGCAAGTGTCTAGCCTCTACCAATATCCACTCGGGCAAGATCTAAAGATCTTCTCCTTCTCAATTAATTCTTCAAAAATTAGATCTAGATCTGATCTTGAAGATCTTCAAAAACTCTTTTGAAGAATAACCATTGTCTCTTGCTGTAGTGCTGCCTTCTTCCTTTCCTATTACCTTTTGCTTGCTTGGATCGCACCTAACTCATGCCCAAAACCTCTTGGGCATGGAGAGGAGAGAGAGGACCAGAGGGTGGCATGGAGAAGGAGAGAGAAAAGCTTTGTGGCATGGGCTAAAGTAGAAGCTCTCAATTTTAGGCATAGACAGGGTTTATATAGACCTTGCTGCACCATGCAGTGCCACATCTTTCCGATCAATCACAGTCCTTTGTACAATCAGATCTAAATCTGATTAATGGAATGACATCATCTAATCTAATTAGATTAGAGTTCCTCAAAACTCTCCTTAGATGGCATCAAGACTGGGTCAAATAAGTCTTCTTGGCACCATCTAGGTTGATTCCCTGAACCAACTGGAGTCCCATCTGTATGGGACTCCAAACCTTATCCACATGGGATGCATGCCTCTCTAGGCATGCACCCTTTGTCTATTTACTTTTTAGTAGGGAAGACAAGGGTCAAGGTTCTCTCTTATGGGTGCATGACATATGGGCAGATGTCTAAGTGTCAAAGATCAACATTTGACCAAAGTTCAAAGACAAGATTTAATAGGTGATGAAAAATGGCAGGTGTTGTCTTAAATTTATCTCATAAATTAAGACAACCCTTTTCTGACCTAGACAAGCTCTAGTTAGACCAAATAAAGGTTTCTGAGTGAGCCTAAACATATTTGGCTCAGTCAAGATAAGTTTTAATGATTGTTAAAGAAGAACATTAGGCTCAATCATGTGCTAGCATAATTTTCTTGAACCTAATTGAACCTTTTTCAAATCAATTGAACTGGATTAATTCAATTGATGATATCCAGATCCAAATCCTTATTTGTGTAACATAGTTAGGTTTCAGTTTCATGTGGTAATGGGATATGTCCTAATCTCTATCATCGAGATCATTCGAAACACCTTTCAATGGATCAAAACTTTTTCGATTCAGAAAACTAGTATGATCGATCATCCAAATCATTCTAATTACTCCCAAAATCCACCAGTGACATCTAGTAGCATATGGTGGCAACCCATCAAAACTAAAAGTGAACCTGTTGGTGCAGTTATCTGTGTGATTATATTCCTCTATCTTGAGCCCCGATCGGATTAGGGTTAAGGTGATCTCGTCAAATCCTAATTTCTATAATATGAATTAATCATTCGATTCAAGTCTAATGTCAAAACCCTAATAGAAACTCTTTCTATTATTTCACTCTACCATGGCCATGGGCTTATGGACTTGATTCTCATGATCATCATAGGACTGCTCCTCTTCTACCGAGGTAGATAGATCCCCTATTGGTGCAATCCAATTCCTACAATGAACATGCTATAACCAACATACACCTCAGAATTTTGAATGGCTAGGAGATCGAGTTATGGTGTAGTCAAACTATAACACCCTCAAGGTGAACTGCTGATGCACCTCAGGTCAAAGAACCAGACACACCACTGTAGCTTCGAGCCAGTCATCGACAAGAAGGTAGACTTCCTCATGACTGCTTGAGGTGATCATGCTCAGTGTCCTTGTTCTCTAATGAGTACCTATACTCTCACTCTGATGTCTTTACACCATAGACTTAAGACTCATCTATCCTAAAAAAGCGATCGTACACAACCTTTTGGATCAATCACCATCCTCTTGATGATCCTAAGGTCGGAAGTATTTTATGAGTTAATAATAAAAATTTATGTCTTAAATTTTCAACTCTTAAAAATATGAACTATCATTACCATTAACTCAAGGAATGTATTATAGACACTTTCAAATATACATTATGATAGAAAATAATATATTTTATTATTTATAGTCAAAATTATAATTTCACCCTTAGAAGTGTATTATAAGTGTCAACCAATTTGGCTTCTAGGGCACACATATCTAACAAATTCCTACTTGACCTAAAGTCAATTGGCTACAAATCTAAGTCCCATCTTCTCAAGGTGGGCTTCAATCTTCAGCTGGCCCAATGGCTTTGTGAGTGGGTCTGCCACATTGTATGCGGAGTCGACTCTCTTGACCTCGATGTAACCTTTCTCAAGGTAATCACGAATGAGGTGGTATCGTCGCTCGATGTGCTTGGATTTCTAGTAAGACCTCATCTCCTTAGCAAGGGCTATGGTGCCATTATTATTACAGTATAGAAGAATGGCATCCGATGGCATCACTCCAATCTCTATGGTGAACTTCTTATACCAGAATGCCTCTTTTGCAGCTTCTGATGCAGCAATGTACTCTGCTTCTATGGTGGAATCTACTATTACTATCTGCTTGGAACTCTTCTAACTGACAGCACCACCATTACACACAAACAAACTCCTAGATGTTGACTTTCGATCATCTATATCGGACATAAAATTTGAGTCTATATACCTCTGAACTTGGAGTTCTCCATTACCAAAAACCAACAATATATCCATAGTTTTTCTTAAGTACTTTAGGATATATTTCACAGAAGTCCAGTATTCTTCAACTGGATTCAACTAATATCTGCTTGTGACACTCATAGCATGGGCTATATCAGGTCGTGTACATAACATGACGTACATGAGGCTCCTTATTGCTGAAGCATAAGAGATCTTGCTCATGCATTCAATCTCCTCAGATGTATTGGGACACATTTTCTTGGAGAGATGAATGCCATGTCTGAAGGGTACCAATCCCCTCTTGGAGTTTTTCATGCTAAACCTCTTTAATACTTCCTCTATGTACATCTTCTGTGAAAGACCTAGCATCCTATTTGGTCTATCTCTATAGACCTTAATTTCTAGAATGAAGGATGCTTCTCCTAGGTCTTTCATGGAGAATTCTTTAGATAACCATATTTTAACTGTGGTCAACATGGGAATATCATTTTCGTACAGTACAAGGAAGATAATAGCGCTCCCACTGATCTTTTTGAAAACACATGGTTCCTCCTCGTTCTTAATAAAATCAAATAATTTGATCATATCATTAAAATGAGTATTTCAGCTCCGAGATGCTTGCTTAAGTCTATATATGGACTTTTGCAACTTGCATACTTTATGATCAACATCACTGGATGTGAAACCTAGTAGCTGTTTCATATAGATATCTTCCTCAAGGTATCCATTTAAGAATGCCGTTTTCACATCCATTTGTCATATTTCATAATTGAAATAGGCTGCAACAGCAAGCAATATGTGGGTGGATTTTAGCATGGCTACTAACGAAAAGGTATCCTAATAGTCAACGCCTTCACGCTGACTATACCCTTTTGCCACTAATTTAGCTTTGAATGTCTTCACATTCCCATGTGCACCAATCTTTTTCTTATAGATCCATTTACATCCAATAGGTACTATACCTTCAGGTGGATCTATCAGGGTCCAGACTTGGTTTGAGTGCATCGAGTCAATTTCTGACTTCATTGCCTCTAACCATTTCTCGAAGTCGATATTCGATATCGTCTCATCATAGATTTTGGGATCATCACTATGAACCCTATTACCTATGAGGAACATTTTTTCTACTTTCTCTTAGATTGTACCTAAGTATCTCTCAGGGAGATGGGAAATCCTTTCCAATCTATGAGATGGAGGACGTAGTGATTGTATTGGCTCAACCTGATTTGGTTCCATAGGGTCCTTAGCTCGTTGCTCTTATGAGACTTTTACCTCGAGCTTGATCTACTTTCCAATGCCGCTATCTTGAATAAACTATTTTTAAGAAAGATAGCATGCCAACTCACAATCACATTGTGGTCTTCTAGAATGTAGAAATAATATCCTAATGACTCTTTAGGATATCCTATGAATCGAGCTCTAAAGGACCTATAATCTAACTTATCCGCTTGTTGTCTTTTGACATAAGCTGGACAACCCCAAATTCTGAGATGACTCAGACTTGATTTTTTACTATGCCATATCTCATACGGTATGGTAGGAATGGTTTTAAAGAAATCCTATTCAATAAATATATAGTAGTTAATAGACTATGTTCCCAAAAAAAATCAGGAAGGTCTATGAAGCTCATCATGGATCGGACCATATCCAATAGGATCCGATTCTTCCATTCTGAAATCCCATTAAGTTAAGGTATTCCAAGTGGAGTCCATTGAGAGACTATGCCATTTTGGCTTAAGATAGTCCAGGAATTTCCGACTAAGGGATTCACCTTCTCGATCTGATTGAAGAAACTTAATGGATTTTTCAGTTTGCTTTTCAACTTCATGTCTGAATTTTTTGAACTTTTCAAAGGCTTCAGACTTGTATCTTATAAGATACACGTATCCATATCGAGATAAATCATTGGTAAAGGTTGTAAAGTAGTCAAAGTTGCCTCTAGCCAGCACATCAAATGGGCCACACACATCAGTATGTACTAGGGCAAGTAGATCCGTGGTCCTTTCCCCATGTCCTACAAAAGGAAGCTTAGTCATTTTGTTATGAAGACATGATTCATAAATTGGATATGACTCAAAAGTCAACAAACTCAATAGTCCAATTTTCTCTAATTTATTAATCCTATCTTCTGCTATATGACCTAGCCTTAGGTGCCATATACCTATCATTTGGATTATCCCTCAATCATTTTGATCTTATGGCATTCACAATTTGCTCGATATTAAAGATAGATACATTAATATGTAACTGGTAGAGATCGTTAATAAGAAAATCACTTGCAATTTTATTTCTTTCATAAAGAATATTATAATGGTCCTTAAGAAAACTAATTACATAGCCTTCTTATGCTAGACATGAAATAAAAATCAAATTCCTACTTGTAGTAGGCACATAATAACAATCCCTAAGTACTAAATCTAAGCCAG
Source organism: Cocos nucifera (assembly GCA_006176705.1). Taxonomy (NCBI): domain Eukaryota; kingdom Viridiplantae; phylum Streptophyta; class Magnoliopsida; order Arecales; family Arecaceae; genus Cocos; species Cocos nucifera. The sequence goes on along the minus strand of QRFJ01003385.1, from coordinate 75,064 downwards.
ATGATAGTCAAAGAGGGTAGGTTTCCACGGCCACAGCAGCAACCCTTGCTCCATTTTCGATACGTAGGATCATCTCACCATCCCTCAACCTCCTGCTATCCTCAAGATCCTGCATGGAAGTGCACAAATGAGCACTAGAACTAGAGTCAAGCACCCAACTGGATGCAGAAAAAATCTTAAGATTAGATTCAATAATGAGCATACCTCCAGAAGGATCTATCTCCTTCTTATTCTTCAGGGTGGCCATGTATGTAGGGTAGTTTCGCTTCCAGTGACCATCTATATTATAATGGAAATACTTTTCTTTGTCAGTGGTCTTCTTCTTCAGCTCTGTCTTTTTTTTCTTTCCACCTTCCAACTTCTGCCTTTTCACAGACTTCTTCTTCTCTCCAAAAAACTTTCTTTTCGAAGAAGTTCATTCCATAGCAAGTACTGAGCCTTTAGAACCTTTGATAAAAAGCTCAGTAGTAACTAGCATATTCATAAGCTCGGCCAGAGTATTCTAAAGTTTATGCATATAGTAGTCATGATGAACTGCCCATACGCATCAGTCAAAGATTGCAGAATTATATCATTTTGCAGATCCTAATCTAACTTCACTTCGAGCTTTTCAAGCTCTTCCAAGTTCTTGATCATCATCAGACAATGATCTTGGATTGATTGCCCATCATGCATTTTAGCCTTAAACAGTCATTTAGTGACCTGATATTTAGCTGCGCAACTCTGTTCACCAAACAACTCTTGCAGATGAGCTAACATTTGATGGACAGTCTTGATATCTTCATGTTGATGCTGAAGGTCATCAAACATCGAGTCCAACATATAGTATTTGACCTTATTATCTTCATCCATCCATTTATCAAGAGATGCTCTCTATTCAATGGACGGATGAGCTAGTAAGGTGGGGAAATCTTGGTCCAATACATGAGTCAACTTCTTGAAATCTAAAATAATTTTGAAGTTTCGGAGCCAATCCTTGTAATTGGGTCTGGTCAGTCTATGGGTGTCCAGGATACGGGCTAGTGGGTTGGATGCATACATTTTTCTTTTTCCTATAGAGAGTCAAAGTTTCTAGTTAGATTTTATAATTAAGACTTGACCAATTTATTTAGGAGTTTGATTTTTAAATAAATTAGCTTCCATTATTTTCTCGGATCCCTACACTCTCTTTGTAGAGATACGAAAATCTCCACGATTACTGATTTCTAGTGGATGGTGCAGTCCCATAAACTGACTCATTACCTCACCTAATAGTTATTGGTGATGGGTTAGCCAATGAGTGAACAACTCTTGTTCAATGATTCTCTAATCATGGTGCACCCAAGCTTGATCCCTAATTCATGAATCTCACTGTGCTCGAAATATTGATCCACTCTTTAGTTAAGTCAGATCCACCATTTGCATAGATTGAATTCCTAATTGGGTCTCTCACTATATCCAAAATATTGAGCCCAATCCATCCTCTGTGAGCTCAAAAGTGGCACTCCCAAGTCTTGAAAACATGAGAGGATAGGTCATGGGAAGACGAAAGCGAGCCCAAAGAAGAATCAGTCTCAATAGTAAAGTTCATAAACTAGGCTGGCTCACTCTAAGAAAAAGTCGGCTCAGTTGAGAACTAGGTCAGCTCAGTCCATGACTAGGTCAGCTAGATCTCAAAGAAAAATTCAGATAGAGAGCAGCACCTTTGGACTGTTGGCATGGTACACAACTAGGTCGACTCAGTCTAGGACTGAGCCGACACAGTCGTAGGTTAGCCGGCTCAGTCTGAAATTAGATCGACTCAATTTTTGTGAATTATTATTTTATGTACGTGGATTGTTTGGGTTGGAAAAGTTTTTCTATGAGCTTAGGCTTGACCCTTTGTAAAGTATATATACTGAAAATAGGTCAGGATTGTAAGGGTGCTGAAATATACTAAATAAAAGCTCTTTTCTTTCGAAAATCTCTTCTTCTCTTCTTCTCTATTTCTTGATTTATTTGATCGTGCTTCCACAGAGATCTCTAAGAAGTACTTTCTTGTTGCTTGGCTAATCACCAGCGGCCACGTCGATCCGTGTGGAAAGAGCGTATATTCCCAATATTTGGTATCAGAGTGGTGTTGCATGGAAGGAAAGAAGACACCTAGAGATTTACTACATTCAGAATCTGTTGAACCAAATTTTATCCTAAAACTTCTAGTTTGCTTTGTGGTTGTCTCTAGACTGAGGTGAAGATTGTTTATACGAAGGAACGGTGATACAAAGTTTGGAAAGAGGATATAGGGCTAGTTAGATCTTCTATGAAAGATAGTTTTACTGGTGTGTGATCGTGAAGGGTGTTAGGGATCTATTCTTGACTTATTTAAAGTCATGGAATTAAGTGAATTCAAGGTGGATTTTGAGAAGTTCGACAGTAAGGAAAACTTTATCCTATGGCAGCAAAGAGTAAAGGACTTGTTGGTTCAGCAGAGGATCTACAAGGTCTTGACAAAAGAAAGGCCAAAAAAGATCAGTGCTGAGGATTGGGAAGAGTGAAGAAATTACTTTTAGTATAATCGAGATGTGCTTGATCGATCAGGTTTTGCCGAGGTTTGTACAGAGACTATGGTAAAGAGACTCTGAGAGAGACTGGAGAATACATACATGGGAAAAAATATGACGAACAAGCTATGGTTGAAGAAACAGCTGTATAGTTTGAGGATGTCCGAAGGTGGAGATCTTGTTGCACATATCCAAAAGTTCAATTAGGTGTGTTCTAAGGTGATGAGTTTGAATGTGAAGATCGATGAGGAGGATCGGCATTGCTGCTATTATGTTCTCTCCTAGCTTCGTATGATGGTCTCATAACAACTCTTGTTTATGGAAAGAAGATCCTAAACTATGAAGAGGTTGTTGGTGTGCTCAGATCAAATGAGCAAAGGGAGAAGATCTGCAAGAAAGATCCTAAGTCTGAGATCTTGGCTGTGAATGAAAGATAGAAAAGATCAAAGGAGAAGACAAGAGAAAAATCCAAGGGTAGGTCAAAATCTCACGATCAGAGAAAGATGATGATGCGTGCTAATCTATAGCTATGGCAAGTGCACCAGTCGATCAAGTAATAAAGTGAATGAGTAGAGTATCATCCCTAGAGGATTGAAAATAAGTACTGAAAAGCTCTTCCCTATGCTTTATTTAGAAAATCGATTTATGAGAATAAGAAATTAAAGAACAAAATAAAAAAATAATTAAAAATTTTAAGAAAATAGAGAGAGTGTAATTATTAGGGTTTTAAACTCAAGAGTAATGGATTACTAAGGCAATCGGTTCACCAACTCAGTCAATACAATATTCGGGTTACTAGATTAATTTTATTTCATGTGACGGTGGAGTTTCCTAATTTATTCACTACCCTTTGGTCCAGGTGTAGCAAAACTATCAATATTTATTAATTATCCTTTGGTCCAGGTGTAATTTAAATAAATATTAATGCATTAAGTTTTGTAAAATTCTCTAATTAAAATTCGCTGTGTCCAAAGCACACTAAAATTTCTGCATGCATATGAATTCTAATTTGATTCATAATACAAGGTATATAATCAAGAAGCAATAACATAGATGTACTTGGTCCGTAACATCTATGTTCATCAGATCAATTAGAAAATGGTCAGTAATCTAAAAGCATTAAGATCAGATTTATATACACCTCATGAATAAAATTTAAAATTAAAAATAAATCACACTGAATATTGCATCAAAAGAGTGGCTACACCTTAGCCTTAGTAAAAAAAAATTTAGCTCATGATAACAAGTTCAAAAACAGCAAATAAAATAAAAAGCATAAAGAAATTAGACTGTTTGATTACTGAAATTGATTGTCCATCGCTCCTGGTGTGGAGAACTTGATGAAGAAGAAGAAGCTCCTTGATCACTATTCTGATTGTCAAAAAAAAAAAATTAAAACCTCTTTCCTTTCTCAAAATCTCTCTTCTCTTTCTATCTCTCTCCTCTCTTTCTCTTCTTTTTTTTATGTCTCTCACTTTTTTTTTCTCACTCTCCTTTCTTTCAGCAATAGCAGGTAGCCCTCTATTTTTTTTATATGCTAAGAGGAGGATTTTCCATTGAAATCCTCTTGAAATTAGGTTTAGAACTCTCAATATAAGTCAAATTAGGATTCTGGATGATTCTGACCATTGGATATTGATCAGAAATCCAAAAATTGCTTAAAAACCTTTAAAATATTCTAGATCAAGTCGAATTCATGGCAGCCATCAGATCAATCATTGGATTGAATCTGGGCCATCAGATCGTGCACAGAGAAGCCTTTAATCTTTAGTTTAAAGTTGGGATGAATCCCAACCGTTGGATCTCGATCGAGAGCTATGGATGTTGTTCGTCAGTGCATGCGTTTCGGCCATCCGATCAAATCTCAATGAAAAGTGCCCGTCGGATTAGACAAAATTCTCAAATTGCCCTCTGTAGACCTTGCACGAGCCCAGTGTTGCGTGGACTGTTACATTCTTCAGCCAATCGAGCACGCTTCTTCATGTAAAATTCCCGAAATACCCTCCAATCCGTCCATCGTGCACCATAAAAAATGTGACGTCAGCCTTGCGTTAGCACTGTGTCTGTGGTTTGGTCTGCTGGGTGCGGTCGGACTGGGCAGTCTGCTGAGTCGGTTTTTCTAAACTGGTTTGAACCGGATCGATTTTTTTTTTTAATCAATTTCGAGCTCGTTTGAAGTCCATTTTGCTGAAATTTATTTCATCTGAACCAAAAAATAAGATCTTCATATTGGTGGCCTTCTTTCCTATATAAGATTAATAAAAGTATCAATTTCTAAAGAAATAGATTAATTTATTTTATAATTTAATATTTTTATTAGTATATTTTTACCACTTATCACATCCCCCAACTTAGTCATTGCTAGTCCCTTAGCAATATTTTATTTAATACCATGTTTCAATAAGATTATCCATCAAAAAGATAAAATCTAGGACTAAAGGTCAAAAAGTTTAGAAAATACTGCTAATTAAGCATTGAGCTTCAGAAGCAAATTTTTCAGTCAATACAATTAAAAACTTTCTTAGAGTACATCAAAGATCTATAGCACTTGTGTTCATGATGACTAACTTTAGCATTTCAGTATTAAATTAAAAGATAAAAGTATCCTCTATTATCACCTATTTTAGTCAATTTTCTATACATTCTTAATTTTATACTCATAAATTAAGGTAGCTTTCACACTACCCCTTTTTTTTTGCTGTGCTGAGCATCCTGGCCTTCCCTTTACCATTTTACTTGAATTTCCGCACTTGACCTAGTGCAGAGACCCAGTTACTAGGCTTTGGGCAATCCACATATACTCTATCTTTTGCACTTTATTTTTAGGCAGGTAGCTCTTTCCTTAAATTCAAGTTTCTTTGATTAGAATGTATATTAATTATCAATTTTCAGTGATAATTGAATCCTCAGTTGGCCTTATAATCAATACCTACTTTGCCTTGTTAGTGTGCATGTGCAATTAGAAGTGCTAATAGTCTTTTAATGACCTAAGTAGGCTGCTAAAAGTCGACCAACTAATCTACTTCTTTAACTCGTTACATTCATTAGCAAATAATTCTATCTTTTATCACTTATCCAGTCTATCTTGCTCAAGATTTTCTTCTTAACACATGATTTTTTATTATTATTATTTTTTTTTATTTCCCTAACTTATTCTACATTGTCTTAAAGGAGAAAGAAAAATAAAGAGTGCAATAAAGGATAGGAAGGAATACACCTGGTTTGGTTCAGTCTGATTCTTTGGAGCTTTGAAATTTTGCTTGAACTCTCATTGATTTTTTTCTGTAAAATTAAAAATACACACCAGAGTAGTAAAAGAGCAATAATAAATTACTAAAAAATAAAAGAAAAGAAAAATGATCAAAACTAAAAAAGAAAAGAAACAACCTATCTAGTAGTTCTGATTTATAGTCTTCAGCTTGACTTTCTTTGAATTCTGAGTTGAATCAATCTGGTGCCACTTCAATTGGAATACTTTCATGTTTGGTTGATCCCTCTTTCAATTGGACATTGCTAGCTTTTATAGTCTCAAACCTATTTTCTACAGAATTCTCATATACTGGATTATCAATAATATCAATTAGAAAATAAGTTTGATTATCATCAGGATGTTTAGTATCTTTGAAAACATTAAAAGTAACTTGTTCATCTTGGACTCTAAGTATTAATTTTTCTTGTTGAACATCTATTAAAGCTCTTCTAATGGCTAAAAAAGGTCTTCCTAAAATAAAGGGTACATCATAATCTTCTTTCATATCAAGAACAATAAAATCAATAGGAAAAATAAACTTGTTTATCTTTACCAAGACATCCTCCACTATACCTCTTGGATATTTGATGGATCTATTGGCTAATTGAAGAGTAATAGTGGTAGGCTTCGGTTCTCCTAGACCCAGCTTTCTGAAAATAGAAAAAGGCATGAGATTAATACTTGCTCCTAAATCACATAAAACTTTATCAAAACTACAATCACCAATAATGCAAGGGATAGTAAAACTCCCTGGATCTTTTAGCTTCTGTGGTAATTTATTTTGAAGTATTGCTGAGCATTCTTCATTCAAATTTATTCTCTCATGCTCCTTCAGCTTTTTCTTATTTGTTAGGATTTCTTTGAGAAACTTGGCATACCTGGGCATTTGAGTGATAGCATCTACAAAAGGAATATTAATATGTAAATTCTTTAATATTTTGAAAAAGTTAGAAAATTTTTTATCTGGATGCTGTATTTGTCTCTCTGGGAATGGTAGTGGCGGCACATAGGGCTTCACATTTGGATCGGCAAACTGTATACCTAGAGACCATCCATCTGCTGGTTGTTTTGGTGACTAACGAATTTTAGTTGATGGTTCCTTATTTGTAGTTGGCTCTTTAGTTTCTTTCTTTTGATGTGGCTCCTCCAGCTTTGTACCACTTCTTAGGGTGATAGCATTGACTTGCTCCCTTGGATTGGTCTCCGTGTTGCTGGCAAGGATCCCTGAGGTCTCTCAGAGATTATCTTAGCCATTTGACCTATTTGCATCTTCAAGTTTTGAATTGCTGCTACTTGATCCTGCCTAAGTTTGGCTTCTAAATTTTTTATAGTTGCTTCTTAGTTTTGCATAAATTTGACCATCAGCTCTTCCATGTTGAACTTCTTTTTAGGTACATGGAATCTCGGGGGTGGCTGTTGTGCTGCATTTTAGTTACTCCATGAGAAATTTGGGTGCTGCCTCCACCCTTGATTGTATGTGTTGGAGTAGGGATTGTTTTGTTGCAGGCCTGAAAAAAATTACCAACATAATTAGCTGTATCAGTTGCTTTAGCAAAAGGATTACCTATCTGGCAATTGCTCATATCATGTCCTCCTCCACACAGATCACAGGTGATGCTCTGAATATGCATAGCTGTTCTCTTCAAGTTGTTGACTTCGGCTCTAAGGGCTGTAATTTCAGCTAGTAAGGTTGGCACACAATCTACTCTCTGCACAACTGCTAGTCTTTTTGGCATCATGCATTCTGTCTGCCACTGATAGCTATTTGATGCCATCTTATTGATCAAATCGAAGGCTTCTTCCTCTATTTTTTGGTTAATGGTTCCTCCTGTTGCTGCATCAAACATAGAACGATTAGTAGGAGATAAACCATTATAGAAAGTTTGTACCTGAAGCCATACGGATAGTTGATGATGTGGACATCTCCTCACCAATTTTTTGAAATGCTCCCAAGCCTCATATAGTATCTCCATGTCCATCTGCATAAAAGAATTATATCGTTGTGCATCTTGGCAGTCTTAGAAGGTGGAAAGTACTTGGCTAAGAATTTTTGGGCTAGGACATCCCAAGTTGTGATAGAACCTATAAGAAGAGAATGAAGCCAACTCTTAGCTTTGTCCCATAAAGAGAAAAGAAATAATCTTAATCTAATAGCATCATCCGACACCCCATTAATTTTAAAAGTATCACAAAGTTCAAGAAAGTTAGAAATATGGGCATTCGGATCATCATGCACGTGTCCACTGAATTGGACAGTTGATTGAATCATCTGGATCATCGTCGATTTTATTTCAAAGTTGTTTGCTCGCACTGGCGGTCTCCTGATGCTCGAAGCTACATCGGCTATAGATGGTGTGATGTAATCATTTAATGGATGATGTACTGGTCGAATAGCTTCATGCTGTCCTTCGGTCGCCATATCCAATCCTAGATTGATGTCGTTAGGATCTTCAGCTGCCATGTTTCTTTCTTGTTGTAGTCTTCTAATGGTTCTTTCAATTTCTGGATCTAAAGGTAGTAAGTTACTATGTCCAGTACGTGTCATGCACTGAATAAATTTTTTTTTAAAAAAAATAAAATAATAATAAAAATTAAAAATAAAATTCTAAAGTAAAGTTAGGATCAAAATTTTAATATTATTTTAGACACAATTCCCGACAACGGTGCCAAAAACTTGATGCGTGCTAATCTATAGCTATGGCAAGTGCACCAGTCGATCAAGTAATAAAGTGAATGAGTAGAGTATCGTCCCTAGAGGATTGAAAATAAAGTACTAAAAAGCTCTTTTCTATACTTTATTTAGAAGACCGATTTATGAGAATAAGAAATTAAAGAATAAAATAAAGAAATAATTAAAAATTTTAAGAAAATAGAGAGAGTGTAATTATTAGGGTTTTAAACTTAAGAGCAATGGGTTACTAAGGCAATCGGTTCACCAACTCAGTCAATACAATATTCAGGTTATTAGATTAATTTTATTTCATGTGACGGTGGAGTCTCCTAATTTATTCACTATCCTTTGGTCCAGGCATAGCAAAACTATCAATATTTATTAATTATCCTTTGGTCCAGGTGTAATTTAAATAAATATTAATGCATTAAGTTTTGTGAAACCCTCTAATTAAAATACGCTGCATCCAAAGCGCACTAAAATTCTCTGCATGCATATGAATTCTAATTTGATTCATAATACAAGGTATATAATCAAGAAGCAATAACATAGATGTACTTGGTCCGTAACATCTATGTTCATCAGATCAATTAGAAGATGGTCAGTAATCTAAAAGCATTAAGATTAGATTTATATACTCCTCATGAATAAAATTTAAAATTAAAAATAAATCACACTGAATATTGCATCAAAAGAGTGGCTACACCTTAGCCTTGTAAAAAAAAATTTAGTTCATGATAACAAGTTCAAAAATAGCAAATAAAATAAAAAGAATAAAGAAATTAGACTGTTTGATTGCTGAAATTGATTGTCTATCGCTCTTGGTGTGGAGAACTTGGTGAAGAAGAAGAAGCTCCTTGATCACTGTTCTGATTGTCGAAAAAAAAATTAAAATTTCCTTTTCTTTCTCTTAAAAATCTCTCTTCTCTTTCTATCTCTCTCCTCTCTTTCTCTTCTTTTTTTTTATTTCTCTCACTTTTTTTCTCACTCTCCTTTCTTTCGGCAACAGCAAGTAGCCCTCTATTTTTTTTATAGGCTAAGAGGAGGATTTTCCACCGAAATCCTCTTGAAATTAGGTTTAGAACTCTCAATATAAGTCAAATAAGGATTCTAGATGATTTTGACCGTTGGATGTTGATCAAATGGTCCAAAAATTGCTTAAAAATCCTTTAAAATATCCTAGATCAAGTCAAAATTCATGGCAGCCATCGGATCAATTATTGGATTGAATATGGGCCGTCAGATCGCACACAGAGAAGCCTCTAATCTTTAGTTTAAAGTCGGGATGAATCCCAGCCATTGGATCTCGATTGGGAGCTGCAGGTGCTGTTTGTCAATGCATGCATTTCGACCGTCCGATCAAATCTCAATGAAAGGTGCCCATCGGATTAGACAAAATTCTCAAATTATCCTCTATAGATCATGCACGAGTTCAGTGTTGCATGGACCGCCACATTCTTTAGCCAATCGGAGTGCGCTTCTTCATGTGAAATTTCCAAAATATCCTCCAATCGATCCATCGTGCACCGCAAAAAATGCTGATGTTAGCCTTGCATCAGCGCTACATCAATGGTTCGGTCTACTGGGTGCGGTCAGATCAGATGGTCTGCTGAGCCAATTTTTTTGAACCAGTTTGAACTGGATCAATTTTTTTTTTTTGAAATTCAATTTCGGGCTCGTTTGAAATCTGTTTTGCCTGAAATTTATTTCATCTGAACCAAAAAAATAAGATCTTCATATTGGTGGCCTTCTTTCCTACATAAGATTAATAAAAATATTAATTTTTAAAGAAATAGATTAATTTATTTTATAATTTAATACTTTTATTAGTATATTTTTATCACTTATCAAATAACATTGAAATATTATAAATGTCATCAGCCTGGACACTTGAGGAGAGATTATCCCCTTTTGAGATCAAAAAAAAGAAAAGACCAGCAGGAGAGATGATGCAGCTTCCATAAGCGTGGAGAAGACCTGCTAGTTGTATCAGATGGATCCATAGAGTGCGATACTATATGGATATTAGATTCAGCATGCTTGCACCACTATACTTCTCATCGAAAGTGGTTTGCTACCTACCAGAAGGCCAATGGTGGAAGTGTCAACCTTGGAGATAATCACCCATACAAAGTAGCTAGAATTGGCTTTATCAGGATAAGGATGTACGACGGGATCATTCGTACATTATCAAATGTCAGGCATGTACTAGAGTTGAAAAAGAATTTGATTTCTTTAGGCTATTTGGAGGAGTAGGGTTATGCTTTTAGTAGCCAGGCTGGGAGTGGATGTTTGAAAATTTTTAAGAAAGCTTTGGTGGTGATGAGAGGTAGAAGACTGAGCAACAATCTTTATAGAATGGAAGACTCGGTGGTAAATGATGGTACAAAGGTGCTAGCAACAGCATAGAAGGAGCAGATTTTATATCAGCTGTGGCACTATCGGATGAGTCATATGAGTGACCATGGGCTCATAGAACTAAGCAGAAGAGGTATGATCCCAGTCCTGAAGAAGGAGGGCATAGATCTTTGTGAGCCATGTATCTTTAGCAAACAGCATAGGGTGAAGTTTGCCAGAAGTACCAAGCGCAGTGAGGAAGTGTTGAATTTAGTGCACTCAGATTTATGGGGATCAGCTCCTATATCAGCTAGAGGTGGGGCAAAATACTTTGTTGCTTTCATTGATGATTTCTCAAGGAAGGTGTGGGTTTATCTAATCTGAGAAAAATCAAAGGTGTTTGCTCGGTTCAGAGCCTGGAGAGCTGAAGTAGAGGAGTCAGGGTGATAGGTAAAGTGTCTAAGGTCGGACAATGGAGGAGAGTATACTAGCCTAGAGTTCAGAAGGTACTATGAGAAAAATGGCATCAAACGCCATTATATGGTGAGAATGACTCTCCAACGGAATGGTGTCGTAGAGAGGATGAACCGAACACTGATCGAGAAGGCATGGAGTTTGAGGCTGCAGACATCACTCCCAAAGTTCCTTTTGGGGTGATGCTCTAACTTTTCTTATTTTCTTATGAACAGGTCCCCTCATTATAAGCTGAATGAAGGCATTCTAGAAGAGGTCTGGAGTTCGTAGAAGGTGGAGCTTGGCCACCTGAAAGTCTTCGATTGCATAGCCATGCACATATGGAGACAACCGAGAGGAGCAAATTGGACTCAAAATCTTAAAAGATGACATTCATAAGGATCCACAAAGAGTCAAGGGGTACCTACTATGGGACTCTCAGGCACAGAAGTCAATGATCAGCAGGGATGTTATCTTTGATTAGAAGAGCATCTTGAGGAGGTCTGGGATAAATAGAACTGGAAAAAACAAAGATGAACAGCGGTCGCTAGTCAGAGAATGATGACATGCAGGTTACATCTACTTACAGTAGTGTTCCTATTGAGGTAAAGCTGGGTAGAAATGTATTATCTCAAATTGAAAATCAGCATAAAGGGTCGGTAGTTCAGACAGATGTGCAAAAGCAACCACAAACATCCGATAGAGATGTGCCAATAAGAGTGGCTTCGCACAAGCCCCAGCGTATTATTAGGAGATTGATCAGATATGGCATTGATGAGGTTATCTCCTATGCACTCATCACTGCTAATAGAGATCCAGAGAATTATGCAGAGGCCATGGAGAGTGAGGATCATGATTCATGGATGTAGACCATGATGGAGGAGATGGAATCACTTAAGAAGAATCGGACATGGTAGTTGGTTGATCTTCCAGAGGGTGCTCGACCTATTGGTTCAAAGTGGATGTTCACAAAGAAAGAAGCACCTTCAGAACAAGGTGGAGTTAGATTCAAAGCAAGGCTGGTAGCAAAGGGATACTCATAAAGGGAAGGGATTGACTACACAAAAATTTTTTCTCCTGTGGTGCGTCATACATCTATTCGAGTTTTGCTATCACTGATGGCACAACATAACATAGAATTAGAACAGATGGACGTGAAGACGGCCTTCCTTCATGGGACTCTGAAGGAAAGAATCTATATGAAGCAGCTAGATGGTTTCATGGTGATGGGATAGGAAGAAAAGGTGTGTTTACTTAGGAAGTCTTTGTATGGCTTGAAACAATCCCCTCGTCAGTGTGAATATGATTGTTGTGTTTACATCAAGGATGTAGATGAGGAGGATGCCCTGTACCTATTATTGTGTGTAGATGGTATGCTCATAGCTAGTAGAAGCATGGATGTTGTGAAAAGATTGAAAAGGACATTATCATCTGAATTTGAGATGAAAGATTTGGGTCCAGTTGAGAAAATCCTTGGAATGGAGATTTACAGAGATGGGTGAAAAAGAGTTCTCCATTTGTCACAAAAAAAGTATGTCCAGAAGATTCTGAAGAGATTTGGGATGGAGAAGGCCAAACCTGCAGAGACGCCATTATCGAGCCATATGTCTCTCTCTAAGTTATAGTGCCCCCAGTTGGAAGAGGAGAGAGAGTATATGAAATGAGTTTCTTATATAAATGCTGTGGGTAGTGAGATGTACACTATGGTGTACTGTAGACCACATATAGCACATGCTGTGAGCATGGTTAGTAGATACATGGCTAACTCAGGGAAGGAACACTGAAAAGCATTGAAATGAATATTGAGATATCTGCATGGAATAAGGGATTATGGTTTGGTATTTGGTGGACAGCCCGGAGAATTTGGAGAATAATCTATGAAGATGTGTGAAGGTTTAGATCCTCTAGAAGGATTTGTTGATACAAATTATGCTGGTGATCTTGATACAAGGAGGTCTACTACTGGATACCTCTTCTGCATATATGGTGGACCGATGTCTTGGAGATCAACCCTTCAGCCAATCATGGCCTTGTCTACCATAGAGGTCGAGTACATTAGGATAACGGAGGCTGCAAAGGAAGCCCTTTAGCTTAGGAGGCTGATTGATGAGTTGGGGGTAGAGTAGAGCAAGGTTACACTATTCAGTGATAGTCAGAGTGCTCTACTATTGGCATAGAACCCAGTCTATCATGAGCGCACAAAGCATATAGACGTGAGGTACCATAGGATTAGAGAGCTGGTGGAGGAAGGTGAATTAGAACTAATGAAGGTTCATACTAAGGAGAATCAGTCTGATGCACTCACGAAGGTACTCCCCAGAGATAGCTTTCAGAGATGTGTGGCACGGATGGATCTATTAAGAAGAGATGAGTTCACAAGGACTTGGAAGCACCAAGGTGGCAAATGTGAGCTCAGAAGTGGCACTCCCAAGTTTTGAAAACATGAGAGGATAGGTCATAGAAAGATGGGAGTGAGCCGAAAGAAGAATCAATCTCAATAGTAAAGTTTAGAAACTAGGCCGACTCACTCTGAGACTAAGCTGGCTTAGTTGGAAACTGGGTTGGCTTAGTCCACACTAGGTCAGCTAGATCTTAGAGAAAAATTCAGACAGAGAATAGCATTTTCGGACTATTGGCACGGTACACAACTAGGTCGACTCAGTCTGGGACTGAGTCGATCCAATCGCAGGTTAGATGGCTCAATCTAAAACTGGGCCAACTCAATTTTCATGGGTTATTATTTTGTGTACGTGGGTTGTTTGGATTTGGAGAGTTTTTCTATGAGCTTGGGCTTGACCCTTTGTAAAGTATATATACTGAAAATAGGACAAGATTGTAAGGGTGCTAAAATATACTAAATAAAAGCTTTTTTCTCTCAAAAATCTCTTCTTCTCTTCTTCTCTATTCCTTGATTTATTTGATCGTGCTTCCACAGAGATCTCTAAGAAGTACTTTCTTATTGCTTGGCTAATCTTCGGTAGTCACATCGATCCATATGGGAAGAGTGCATATTCCTAACATCCTCTAGCCCGTAGCATCCAATGCCTAATAGACATGGTTGCATCTTTTTGGTGCAACTAAACCACTATGATCAGCCGAGAATAATCAATCTCGAAAAAGGCCTGCACATTTACAATGGTGGAAGACCTTAGACTTAATCTTTTTTTAGGAAGATTTGATTTAGGTCTCTTTAAACTTGACTTGATATAGCCATAACCATTATGACTAACCTAGTGGCATGAGTTAGCTCGGATTGTTAGCCACCTTAGATCAGAACTGAGCTGACAAATATGGCTAGGTAAGTGAGATTGATGAAATGGATATGCCATTAACTTGATAAGAATGCATTCAAATCGAGTAGCTCCTAATTAAAAACCAGTCGATCGTATCTGCCAAACTTACCTTAGATACTAAATTATTAAGCCAGAACTAATCGGGTTAGCCTACAATCCAGACTCTAACCACTGAGCCTAATTAGGTCTTAACTTGATCAATCACTCATGTGACTCGACCTTGACCCAGACTTAATCCTATTAGGCTGATCAATTTAAGCACTCTTGATCCCATCTAACCAACTCTTAATTCGGTTTGATCAATCGCTAGACCTAATTGAGCTACCCAAGTCCGAACCTAATTTTATGAATATATCTCAGATCTAAAAATTCTCAATTTTAGATCTAATATGTTTCATAATCTTAATTCTTAATTAAGTATAGGGTTCATAAACAAAATATGTATATAAAATCCTAGGGTTTCAGGATCTAGAATTTTGTAGAAAATAAGTTTTGAATTTCTAATTAAGAACGAACTTGCAGCTCCCCTACACATCATAAGAACATCCCATCGAATGGAAGGAGAGGGCCTTTAAACCCTACTTCATTCCTATGACCGGACGGCCAAGGAGAATGCCTTAATCAGAAATATGATAAATCTACAAAACTAGTTAGATCTACATCATATATCATATATATAAAAAATTGATCTAACTAAAATATGTTTATGATACATCTCATGTATCATATCATGCATATTTTTATATCTAAATTATCTCATAAATATCTAAAAAATAAGATTTAAATTGATCATATCAAATTAAAATTTATTCTAGATAATTTTGTAGAACTATTCTACAACTAGTCTAAACATGCATCTATCATATCTCATATGAATAAATTAAATAAATTTATTTTTTTTATTTTTTAAATCTAATTATAATATTTATAATATCAAAAAATAGTAAATAAATAGATCTAAAAATTATAATTAATCAAATTAAAATTATAATCATGTTAGACTATACATAGAACAATTCTATTCCTAGTCTAGTCATGCATCTCAAACATCTTAGATCTAGATTTATTTAATTTTTAATTTTTTAATTTTAGATCTAATCATATCTCATGTGACATCTAAAATTATCTAATTATTAAATTAAAAATAAATTAAAATTAGATCTAATGAATTTTGGAATCTGGCTTTGGTACCAGTTGAAGGGAAAAATCTTGGTTCCCGGGTTAGGTTCGTTTAGATCTGATTAGATCAAGAGAAATATTTCAAAAAAAAATTTTTAAGATTCTAATTAAATTTGAGATTTTTTAGATCTAATCTTATTGATCTAATAAAATAAAATAAAATAAAAATTAAATTATCTAATTTAATTATACTTTTATTTTGGGTAATCCAATTATCCTGTGATGATCTTGATGTTTGTCTGAGGTTTTGGACGTAGCCACGCAAGCACCTGGCCTCTACCGATATCCACTCGGGCAAAATCTGGAGATCTTCTCATTCTTAATCAATCCTTCAAAAATTAGATTTAGATCTAAACTTGAACATCTTCAAAAACTCTTTTGAAGAATAACCGTTATTTCTTGCTGTAGTGCTGCCTTCTTCCTTTCTTGTAGCCTTTTGCTTGCTTGGATCGCACCTAACTCATGCCCAAAACCACTTGAGCATGGAGAGGAGAGAGAGGATCAGAGGGTGGCATGGAGGAGGGAGAAAAGCTTTATGGTATGGGCTAAAGCAGAAGCTCTCAATTCTAGGCATAGATGGGGTTTATATAGACCCTGCTGCGCCATGCAGTGCCACATCATCCCGACCACTCGCGGCCCTTTGTGCAATCAGATCTAAATCTAATTGAGGAATGACATCATCTGATCTAATCAGATTAGTATCCCTCAAAACTCTCCTTAGATGGCGCCAAGACTGGGTCAAACAAGTCTTCTTGGCTCCATCTAGGTTGATTCCCTGAAGCAACTGGAGTCCCATCTGTATGGGACTCCAAACCTTATACGCATGGGATGCACGCCTTCCTAGGCATGCACCCCTTGTCTGTCTATATTTTAGTAGGGGGACAAGGGCCAAGGTTCTCTCCTATGGGTGCATGATACATGGGCAGATGTCTAAGTGTCAAAGATCAACATTTGACCAAAGTCCAAAGACAAGATTTAGCAGGTGACGAAAAATGGCAGGTGTTATCTCAAATTTATCTCATAAATTAAGATAACCCTTTTCTAACCTAGACAAACTCCAGTCAGACCAAATAAAGATTTTTGAGCGAGCCCAAACATATTTGCCTCAGTTGAGACAAGTTTTAATGATTATTAAAGGAGAACATAATCGTGTGCTAGCATAATTTTCTTGAACCTAATTAAATCTTATTCAAATCAATTGAACTGAATTAATCCAATTGATGATATCCAGATCCAAACCCTTATTTGTGTGATCCAGTTAGGTTCAGTTTCATGTGGTAATGGAATATGTCATGATCTCTATCATCGACATCATCGAAATATCTTTCGATGGATCAGAACTTTTCTGATTCATACAACTAGTATGATCGATCATCCAAATCATTCTAATTATGCCCAAAATCCACCAATGACACCTAGTAGCATATGGTGGTAACCCATCAGAACTGAAAAGTGAACCTCTCGATATAGTTATCTATGTGATTAAGTTCCTCTATCTTGAGCCCCGATCAGATTAGGGTTAAGGTGATCTCGTCAAACCCTAATTTTCATCATATGAATTAATTATTTGATTCAAGTCCAATGTAAAAATTCTAATAGAAACTCTTTCTATTATTTCACTTTACCAAGGCCATGGGCTTATGGATTTGATTCTCATGATCATCATAGGACTGCTCCTCTTCTATCGAGGTAGATAGATCTCCTATTAGTGCAATCCAATTCCTACAATGACCATGCTATAGCCAACATACACCTTAGAGTTTTGAGTAACTAGAAGACTGAGTTATGGTGTAGTCAAACTATAATACTCTCAAGGTGAATTGCCGATGCACCTCAAGATCAAAAAACTAGAGATACCATTGCAGCTTCGAGCCAGTCATCGATAAGAAGGTACACTTCCTCATGACTGCTTGAGGTGGTCATGCTCAGTACCCTCATTCTCTAATGAGTACCTATACTCTCGCTTCGACGTCTCTACACCAAAGACTTAAGACTCATCTATCCTAAAGAAGCGATCATACACCAACCTTTCGGATCAATCACCATCCTCATGATGATCCTACGGCCAAGAGCATTTGATGAGTTAATAATAAAAATTCATGTCTTAAATTTTCAACTCTTGAAAATATAAACTATCATTGCCATTAACTTAAGGGATGTATCACAGACACTTTCAAATACACATTATGATAAAAAATAACTTACTTTATTATTTATAGTCAAAATTATAATTTTGTCCTTAGAAGTGTATTACAAGTGTCAGCCAATCTGGCTCCTAGGGCACACATATCTAACAGAATCTTAGAGGCATTCAAGAAAGCATAGTTGTTGAATCTTTTGGGAGGGAAGTTCCACTGGATCCTCCAATTTGGACTTTCCTATCAATGAGCTCGAGGAGATGTTTGGGCTCGTCTATGCTCGGAAGGAGTTCGGGAGCATGGCCGAGCTTCACTCAGCTTTCTTTCAAGTGCATGCCGGTTGGGTTTACCCACTAGCCGCTCTCTTGTGGCCTCATTATCCTTCAGTTTGAAGGCCTCCTCTGCCCAAGCGTAACCTTCATCTCGGGCTAACATATCAGCAAAATCTCTAGGATACTTTCTTTCCAGGGAAGATAGAAGATCATTCTTCTGAAGGCCATTCTTTAGTGCATCCAAGGCTATAGATTGGTCCAAGTTTTAGACCTCCAACGCAGCAGTGTTAAAGTGGCTGATGTCAGCTCAGATGGACTCTCCTTCTTTCTACTTTATGCTGATGAGGGAATCTAAACCTCATCTTAGACATTGACTGCTTATGAAATGAGTCACAAACTGATGACTCACTTGGTCAAGAGAGAAGATCATACCAAGCTTGAGGCTCGAGTACCAATTTCTCGTTGCTCCTTTGAAAGTGGATAGCTCAACATAGGATGGCGTCCGGCATGCCATGAAGCAGCATCATTGTTCGGAGGCCTTCAAGTGGTCGATCAGATCAGATGTTCCATCGTAGGTCTTGAACTGGGGGAGCTTGAAGTTCAGTGGGATAGGTTCTTGCATAATTTTGATAGAAAAAGGAGGATCAGTGAAGACATCATCATGGTGAGTTGGGATAGCATGGTGGAGCTCCTCAATCTATTGGTTCATGTCTTAAAGTTTTTGGTCGAGAGTATCATCTCAACCATAAATCTTAGAAGGCCATCGACTATAGATGGAGAAAGTCTCCTTCATAAAAGAATCATGATCAGAATAGGAGCTCCCTACCCTCTACTTCCCTTTTTTGGATGCAATGGATCTGCTGATCCAGGTTGTCCTTCTTGGTGCTAGCTCCTAAACCTCCGACCAGGGGTTTTTCGATCGAGCCACTACCTAAGGCTGTTGTATGGTCTACACCATTTTAGTGAGGTCTCGAACCTGCTGCATCAGCAGGTTGAACTACTCTGGATCCACCATGGCAGCTGGTGGAGGAGGTTGGAAAGCAGATGATAGGACCGAAATGGGTGGATCCAGCTCGAATCTGACGGTAGAGGTAGTGGACCACTGGGTGGTTGTCTT
Source organism: Cocos nucifera (assembly GCA_006176705.1). Classification (NCBI taxonomy): domain Eukaryota; kingdom Viridiplantae; phylum Streptophyta; class Magnoliopsida; order Arecales; family Arecaceae; genus Cocos; species Cocos nucifera. The sequence continues at coordinate 55,835 of QRFJ01003385.1, read as the reverse complement.
CTTCAGAGGCATTTTTGGAGAAACAAGAGATCAAACAGAGATAGATTCTAAAGAATCAAAATGAGAAGGTAAACAAAATCGATTGAACACTCCTTTAAGAACAAGGGCTCATAGAGCCCTTCCTCTAGCGCCAATCCTATTGGTGTGAAAATCCATGAGGATGTTGGAGATGGCTAGAGTGGAGAAGGTGAGGCCGTCGATGGAACTTACAAAATAAAGTCTAAATTAGAGGTAGGTGGCTCTAGTAGAATCCTCCGATGCTCAAGCTAATTTTTTGGCCAACTAGAATGAAGTGCTCAGGATATAAAAAGGTAGAGTAATGGGAGGGATAAGAGAGCTTAGGGAGAAAATGCATCTAGAGGATACTTTATATAGGTAGAGCCTGTAACAAATTGATGGTGATAGCCACAACCTCTTGGTAATGGATCATTTGGGGCCATGTGAAGTTTGTTATGGAAGATAGTGTCCACTGTCATAACATGTCATCGAGAGTGGTGTTTGTTGTCGCGACTTGCCAGTTCATCGAGTATCAATATTCGAAGTTCGAATGGAGTAGATGTGGGCAGTGAAGAGCTTCAAGTCACAACAATTCCAGAGAAGTTTGGACTCCTTTAAAATCGCCCACATGTGGGTGTTAGATGTGTATCCTAGAAGCCAAATTGGCTGACACTTGTAATATAATTTTATAATTTTGACTATAAATTAATAAAAGGATTTTTTTCTATCATAGTGTGTATTTAAAGTGTCTGTGATACATCCTTTGATTTAATGGTAATGATAATTCATAATTTCAAGAGTTGAAAATTTAAGACATGAATTTTCATAATTAACTCATAAATAGCTTTCGACCGTAGAATCATCATAAGGATAGTGAATAATCTAGAAGGTTGGGTACGATTGCTTTCTTATGATAGATGTGTCTTGAGTCTATGGTGTCGAGATACTAGAGCGAGAGTATAGGTACTCGTTAGAGAATGAGGGCACTAAGCGTGACCACCTCGAGCAGTCATAAGAAAGTCTACCTTCTCGTCGATGACTGGCTCGATGCTGCAGTGGTGTATTTGGTTCTTTGATCTGAGGTGCATCGACAGTTCACCTTGAGGGTATTATAGTTTGACTATACCATAACTCGATCTCCTAGCCATTCGGAACCCTGAGATATATGTTGGCTATAGCATGTTCATTGTAGGAATTGGATTGCACCAATAAGAGATCTATCTACCTCGGTAGATGAAAAGTAGCCCTATGATAATCATGAGATTGAGTCCTTAAGCCTATGACCATTGTAGAGTGAATATGATAGAAAGAGTTTCTATTAGGGTTTCACATTAGACTCAAATCGAATGTTTAATTCATATGATGGATGTTGGGTTTGACGAGTTCACCTTAACCCTAATCCAGTCGGGGCTTAAGATAAAAGAACCCAATCACATAGGTAACTACACCGAGAGGTTCATTTTTAGTTCGATGGATTGCCACCATATACTACTAGATTTCACTGATGGATTTTGAGAGCAATTAGAATGATTTTGATGATCGATCATTCTAATTGTATGAATCAAAAAAGTTCTGATCCACCGAAAGGTGTTTCGATGATGTCGATGATGGAGATCACGACATATCTCATTACCATATAGAATTGAACCTAACTGGATCACACAAATAAGAGTTTGGGTCTGAATGTCATCAATTGAGCTAACCAATTTGATTGATTAAGATTAGATCCAATTAGGTTCAAGGTAATCATGCTAGCACACAATTGAGCCTGACTTTCTCCTTCTATAATCTTTCTAATTCATCATAACTATGTTAAATTTGATTTGACTCATTCTTTTATTTTGAATAGATTTATTTTTATCTTACTGGAATAAGTCCAAGTTAGATTAATTATAGAAATTAAATCCATTCATAGTCAAATTGGACTAGGGTCAAAAGTTGACCTGATTGAGAGAATTGAGGTTCACCTAATTAGAGGCTTTTAGAAAATATTTTAGAAATTATTTTGATCTAATTTTTGGATATGTGATAGAGAATGAGTCATACATTTGGTGTACCAAATTTTGTGATTTTTGAAGGTGCCTAGACTAAGTTATGATAGAGTTTGATTTGGATCAAATTCTTGAGGGAAGAGTCCTAGGCGCAGTGGACTCTTCCTTATCTACTCATTCTGCCACCTTCCAAATTAAGTTTTGGCATCAAAATTAGATGAGATCTGAGGTTTTTCATGGAGATTAGGTTTAGGAGTCCCAATGGTTGAATAAATAAGGATTTTGGTCAAAGAGGGACTCTAACTTGGTGCTATGCTTTTGTATAAGAACCCTTGCACCAAGGCTCTTCATGAAAGAAATAATTTTCAAACCCAAAGGCTGTTGCCCCTTCCATCTTCTACACCCTCTTTGGTCCTCTCTCTCTCCTTCTTCTAAGTGCCAAAGGTTGGAAATAAATCTGAGAAGAACCAATCAAATTTATGAAGAATTTAGCATCTATGCGATGGTGTTCGTGAGACAGACATGCTGCTTTTAGAAATTCTTTTGAAGGACTTTCATATCAGATTCAGATCTAATATTTGGAGAAAAGATTTATGAGGAGAAAAGGTCTAGATCCTACCTAAGTAAATACTGGTAGTGGGCAGGCGTGTGTGTGGCTCCTTCCAAAACCTCAGGATAGATCAGGATCATCACAAGATAATCTGATTACCCAAAATACAAGGTATGAAATTAATTAAATTTAATTTTATTTTTAATCTTAATATCAGATTTTAAAGGATCAGATCTGAATATGTCTCAGATCTAACTGTGATCTTAGAAAAAAAAATTTTGAAAATATTTCTTCAGATCTAATCAGATCTGAACAATCCTATGCCGGAAAAATAGGGTTTTTCTTCAACTGATATTAGAGCTACGTTGGCAATTCTTCAGTTCTATCTTAGATATAATTTTATATTTATTTATAATTTAATATTAAAAAATTTTAGATATCACATCAGATATGATTAGATCTAAAATTAGAAAATTAAATCATTTAGATCTAATATGTATGAGATGCATGACTAGACTAGGTATAGAATAATTCTATGTGTAGTCTAGTATGATCATGTATTTAATTTGATTAAATATAATTTTAAATTTATTTAATTTTTATTTTTTTGATGTTATAATTATTGTAACCAGATCTAAAAAATAGAGAATAGAATTTTTTTATTTTTATTTTATTTTATATGAGATATGAAAGATGCATGCTTAGACTATTTATAGAATAATTTTATAAGATGTCTAGAATAGTTTTAATTTTGATATGATCAAATTTAAAATTTTAGTTTTTAGATTTAATATATGATGTTTCAAATCTGAAAGTATGCATATTGATGATACATGAGATGTATGCAAGACATGTATTAGTTAGATCTTTTTTTATGTGATATATGATCTAACTAGTTTTGTAGCAGAAAATTATATTTCTAATTAAGACGTTCTTCTTGGTTATCCGATCATAAGAACAAAGTAGGATTTAAAGATCCTCTCCTTCCATTCGATGGAGTGTTCTTATAATGTGTGGGGGTGCTGCACATTTGTTCTTAATCAAAAATCCAAACTTATTTTTTTGCAAAAACTTAGATCCTAAAATTCTAAAATTTTATTACATCTTTTATTCATGAACCCAAAACTTAATTAAAAATTAAGATTATAAAATTAATTAGACCTAAAATTCATGAATTTTTAGATCTAAGACATATTCATAAAATTAGATTTGAACTTGGATAGCTCAATTAGGTCTAGCGATTGATTAAACTGAATCAAGAGTTGGTTAGGTGAGATCAAAGAAAGCTTAGATTTGACTAGCCTAATAGGATTAAGTCTGGATCAAGATCGAATCATATTAAGTTGTGACTCAATCAAGTCAAGACCTAATTTGGCATCGTGGTTCAAGCATGGATTGTAGGCTAACCCAATTAGTTCTAATTCAATAATTTGGTATCTAATATAAGTCTAGTAGATACGATCAACTAGTTTTTAATTGGAAGCTACTCGATCTGAATGCGTTGTTATTGAGTTAATGGCATATCCCTTCTACCGATCTCACCTACCTGATCGTTTGTGTCGACCTAGCTCTAATTTGAGGTGGCTAACAATTCAAGCCAATCCATGCCACTAGATTATTCATAATTATTATGACTAAGTCAAGTTAAGTTTAAAGAGATCTAAATTAAATCTTCCTAAGAAAATATTAAGTCTAAGATCTTCCACATTATAGATGTGCGGATCCTTCCTATGGCTAATTGTTCTTGGCTAGATACATAGTTCAGTTGCACTGAAAAGATGCAACCATGTCTATTAGGCATTGGACGCTATGGGTTGGAGGATGGGTTGGGCTCAATATTTTGGATATGGTGAGGGACCCAATCAGGAATCCAATTTATGCAAATGATGGGTCAGACTTAACTAAGAAATGGAGCAATATTCTAGGCATGATGAGCTTCATGAATTAGAGATCAGGTTTGGATGCACCATGATTAGAGAATCATTGGACAAAAGTTGTCCACTCATCAATTGACCCATCATCAATAACTATTAGGTGAGGTGGTGAGCCAAATGGTGGGACCACACCACCCACTAGAAATCAATAATCATGGAGATTTTTGCATCTCTACCAAGGAAGTGTAGGGATCCGAGAAAATAGTGGAATCCTAATTTGTTTAAAAATGAAACCTCTAAATAAATTAGTTAAGTCTAATATACAAAGTCTAACTAAAAATTTTGGCTCTCTAAAGAAAAATATCTACGTCCAATCCACTAGCCCGTATCCTGGACACCCATAGACTGACCGGATCCAACTCAAGGATTGGCTCCAGAACTTCAAAATTATTTTAGGTTCTAAGAAGTTGACTCATGTGTTGAAATAGGATCCTCCCACCTTACTAGCCCATCCATCTGTTGATTAGAGAGTGTGTTTAGAGAAGTGGACGAATGAAAATAACAAAGCCAAGTACTACATATTGGACTCGATGTCTAATGAGCTCCAGCACCAACATGAAGACATTAAGAATAATCACCAAATGTTGACACACCTGCAAGAGTTGCTTGGTGATCAGAGTCGTGCAGCTAAATATCAAGTCACTAAGAGACTATTTAAGGCTCAAATCCATGATGGATAGTCGATCCAAGATCATTGTCTGATGATGATCAAGAACTTAGAAGAGCTTGAGAAGCTCAGTGTCAATTTAGATCAGGATCTGTAGATTGATATAATTTTGTAGTTCTTGACTGATGCATATGGGCAGTTCATCATGAACTACCATATGCATAAACTTCAGAATACCTTGGCTAAGCTCATGAACTTGCTGGTTAGTGCTGAGCTTCTATGAAAGATTCAAAAGGCTCAGTACTTACTGTGGAGCAAACTTCTTCCAAAAGAAAGTCTTTTAAAAAAAAGAAGAAGTCCGTGAAGAAGCAGAAGGTAGATGGTGGAAAGAAGAATAAGGCAAAGTCGAAGAAGAAGGACACTAATAAAGAAAAATATTTTCATTACAACACTGATGGCCATTAGAAGCAAAACTGCCCTCTTGACCTGGCCAGCCTGATGAACAAGAAGGAGGCAGGTCCTTCTGGAGGTATGCTCATTATATAATCTAATCATATGATTTCTTCTACATCCAGTTGGGTGCTTGACTCTGGTTCTAGTACTCACTTGTGCACTTCTATGCAGGATCTTGAGGATAGCAGAAGGCTGAGGGATGGTAAGATGATCCTGTGTCGGAAATGGAGCAAGAGTTACTGCTGTTGAAGAGAAATGCTGATTTTTCAGGTTAGGTTCGTTCAGATCTAATTGGATCGAGAGGCATATTTCAAAAATTCTCCTCTCATTGATCCTAGATCAGATCTGACAATATTTCAGATCTGATCCTTATTAATTCTGAATAATTAAGAAAATAAAATCTAAATTAAATTCTAAATTTAATTTAATTTACCTTGATGTAGGGTAATCCTGATTATCCATTGATGATCCTGTCGAAGCAGCTGAAGGTTCTGGATCTAGCCATGCAAGTGCCTAGGCCTCTATCGATATCCACTTAGGGCTGAATCTGGAGATCTTCTTCTTCTCTTTCTTTTCTTCCAAAAATTAGATCTAGGATCTGATTTGGAGGATCTTCAAAATACCTTTCTGAAGATCATCCATCGTCCTCTTGCAGCAGCGTTGCCTTCTTCCTTTTTCAGTCAGCCTTTCTCTGCTTGACTCGCACTAATCCAGAAGAACCCAAAACTTTCTTGGGCGTGGAGAGGAGGGAGAGGGCCAGATGCTTTGGCATGGAGGAGGAGAGGTGAGGCAGCCTTGGGTGCATGGGAATTTTCAATTCCTTTTCCAATCATAATTTGAGTTGGGCGCAGGGTCTTATTTATAGACTATCTGTGATCCAACTCCTCTTCTTCCCAACCAATCACAACCCTTTGTGAAATCAGATCTAAATCTGATTGGTGGGAATAGAGTCCCTTGGATTCCTCCTTAGATGGTGCCTAAGATCAGTCAAACTTGATTCTTAGGTGAGGGTCAACTCTAATTTGGAATCCAAAAAGAAGATGGAGTCCCTATCCAACAGGGACTCCTGGGCGCCCTATCCATTGGGCACACCACCTAAGGGTGGCATGCGCCCTCCTCCTTGCCAGGTTTTCTGGCAGGAGGACAAGGCCCCACTAGCTCTCCAATAGTGCATGACACATGTGGACATGTCAAGGTCAAAGGTCAAGTTTGACCAAAGTATCAATGGTCAACATTTGATCAGTCAAAGGTCAACTTTTGACCAAAGTCAAAGGATGAGAAATGGCAGGTGACCAAAAATGGCAGGTATTGTCTTACAAAATAAGACAACCCTTTTCTTGACTGGACAGGCTCCAGTCAGATCCAGGTGAAAGGCCTCTGAAATGAGCACAAACTCCTTTGGCTCAGTTAGAGACAACTATTTATGATAGTAAAAGAAGAAAGTTAGGTTCAATCGAGTGCTAGCACGATTTTCTTGAACCTAATTGAATCTCATTCAGATCAATTGAACTGGATCAGTTCAATTGATGATCATCCAGATTCAAACCCTTGTTTGTGTGACCCAGTTAGGTTCAGTTCTGTATGGTAATGGGATATGTCATGATCTCTATCATCGACATCATCGAAACTCCTTTCATGAACTGATTCATCAAAATCATTCTAATTGAAAATCAGACTAGCAGATCTGAATCTCAACCTAGAATCTCTCATCATATATGTAATCATTCGATTCAGTCCATGTGAAAACCTAAATAGAAACTCTTTCTATTATTTCACTCTGCCATGGCCATGGGCTTCAGGACTTGATTCTCATGATCATCATAGGGCTGCTCCTCTACCACCGAGGTAGATAGATTCCATCTTGATGCCATCCAGTTCCTACAATGAACATGCTATAGCCAACATACACCTCAGGGTTCCATATGGCTAGGAGACCGAGTAATGGTGTAGTCAAACTATAACACCCTCAAGGTGAACTGCCGATGCATCTCAGGTCAAAGAACCAGACACACCACTGCAGCATCGAGTCAGTCATTGACGAGAAGGTAGACTTCCTAATGACTACTCGAGGTGGTCACGCTCAGTGCCCTCATTCTCTAACGAGTACCTGTACTCTCGCTCCGGTGTCTCCACACCGTAGACTCAAGACTCATCTACTAAAGAAGCGATTGTACACCAACCTTCCGGATCAATCACCATCCTCATGATGATCCTATGGTCGGAGCATTTTATGAGTTAATAATGATTATTCATGTCTTAAATTTTCAACTCTTGAAAATATGAATTATCATTACCATTAACTCAAAGGATGTATCACAGACACTAAATACACATATGTGATAGAAAATAACCCATTTTATTAATTATAGTCAAAATTACAATTTTGCCCCTAGAAGTGTATTACAAGTGTCAGCCAATTCTGGCTTCTAGGGCACATATATCTAACAATCTTCCACTTATCCTAAAGCCAATTGGCTACAAGTCTAAGTCCCATCTTCTCAAGGTGGGCTTCGATCTTCTGCTGGCCCAACGGTTTGTAAGTGGGTCTGCCACATTATCTGAGTCGACTCTCTTGACCTCGACGTAACCCTTCTCGAAGGTAATCGCGGATGAGGTGGTATCGCCGCTCAATGTGCTTGGATTTCTGGTGAGACCTCGGCTCCTTAGCAAGGGCTATGGCGCCATTGTTGTCGCAGTATAGAGGAATGGCATCTGATGGCATTACTCCAATTTCTGCAGCAAACTTCTTGCCAGAAATGCTTCCTTTGCAGCCTTTGATGCAGCGATATATTCTGCTTCCATGGTGGAAATCTGCTATCATTTGCTTGGAACTCTTTCCAGCTGACAGCACCACCATTGCACACAAACAGACTTCCAGATGTCGACTTTCGATCATCTACATCGGACA
>QRFJ01003385.1:0-46528 GCA_006176705.1 Cocos nucifera | reverse complement strand
GATCTTCAAGAGAAAGATAGGTATCGATGGGAATGTAGAGACATTCAAAGCAAGGCTCATAGCGAATGGGTATAGTTAGTGCAAAGACATTGACATCATGATACTTTTTCGCCAGTAGCCATGCTTGAATCCATCCGCACATTGCTTGCTATTGTAGCCTATTTTGATTATGAAATATAGCAGATGGATGTAAAAATGGCATTTTTAAATGGATATCTTGAGGAAGATAACTATATGGAATAGTCGCTAGGTTTCACATCCAGTGATAATGATCATAAGGTATGCAAGCAGCAAAGGTCCATATATGGGCTTAAGCAAGCATCTTAGAGCTGGAATGCTCATTTCAATGATGTAATTAAGTTGTTTGGATTCATCAACAATGAGGAGGAGTCCTGTGTTTTCAAAAAGATCAGTAGGAGCATTGTTGTCTTCCTCGTACAGTACATGGATGACATCCTCGTAATTGAGAATGATATTCTCATATTGACTACGGTCAAAATATGGTTATCAAAAGAGTTCTCTATGAAAGATCTAGGAGAAGCATCCTTTATTCTAGAAATTAAAGTCTATAGGGATAGATCGAATAGGATGCTGGGTCTCTCACGGAAGATGTACATAAAGGAGGTGCTAAAAAGGTCCATATGGATGTGAAAATGGCATTCTTAAATAGATATCTTGAGGAAGATATCTATATGGAATAGTCATTAAGTTTTATATCTAGTGATAATAATCACAAAGTATGCAAGTTGCAAAGGTCCATATATGAACTTAAGCAAGCATCTCGGAGCTGGAATGCTCATTTCAATGATGTAATCAAGTTGTTTGGATTCACCAAGAATGAGAAGAAGCCCTATGTTTTAGAAAAGGTCAGTAGGAGCATTATTGTCTTCCTCGTACTATAGGTGGATGACATCCTCCTAATTGGGAATGATATTCTCATATTAACTATGGTCAAAATGTGGTTATCAAAAGAGTTCTCTATGAAAAATCTAGAAGAAGCATCCTTTATTTTGGAAATTAAAGTCTATAGGGATAGATCGAATAGGATGCTGGGTCTCTCATAGAAGATGTACATAGAGGAGGTGCTAAAAAGATTTAGCATGAAAACTCCAAGAAGGGTTTAGTGCCCTTTAGACATGGCATTCATCTCTCCAAGAATATGTGTCCCAACACACCTGAGGAGATTGAATGCATGAGCAAGATCCCTTATGCTTTAGCAATAGGGAGCCTTGTGTACGCCATGCTATGTACGCAACCTGATATTGCCCTTGCTGTGAGTATCACGAGCAGATATCAATCAAATCCAGACGAAGAGCACTGGACTTCTATGAAATGTATCGTTAAATACTTAAGAAGAACTAAGGATATGTTTCTAGTCTTTGGTAATGGAGAACTCCAAGTCCAAGGGTATACAGACTTAGATTTTATGTCCGATATAGATGATCGAAAGTCGACATCTGAAAGTCTGTTTGTGTGCAATGGTGGTGCTGTCAGTTGGAAGAGTTCCAAGCAGATGGTGATAGCAGATTTTATCATGGAAGTAGAGTATATCGCTGCATCAAAAGCTGCAAAGAAGGCATTCTAGTACAAGAAGTTCACCGCAGAGCTTCGAGTGATGCCATCAGATGCCGTTCCTCTGTACTGCGACAACAATGGCGCCATAGCCCTAGTTAAGGAGCCGAGGTCTCACCAAAAATTCAAGAACATCGAGCGGCGATACCACCTCATCCACGATTACCTCGAGATCAAGAGAGTTGACATTGCAGATAATGCGGCTGACCCACTAACTGTTAGATATGTGTGCCCTAGAAGCTAGAATTGGCTGACACTTATTGTACACTTCTAAGGATAAAATTATAATTTTGACTATAAATAATAAAATAAATTATTTTCTATCATAATGTGTATTTAGTGTCTATGATACATCCCTTGAGTTAATGATAATAATAATTCTTATTTCCAAAAGTTAAAAATTTAAGACATGAATTTTCATTATTAACTCATAAAATGCTCTCGATCGTAGGATCATCATAAGGATGGTGATTGATCCGAAAGATTGGTGTACAATCACTTCTTTATAGTAGATGAGTCTTGAGTCTACAGTGTAGAGACACCAAAGCGAGAGTATAGGTACTCGATAGAGAATGAGGGCACTGAGCGTAACCACCTCGAGCAGTCATAAGAAAGTCTATCTTTCCATCGATGACTGGCTCGAAGCTGCAGTGGTGCATCTAATTCTTTGACCTAAAGTGCATCGATAGTTCACCTTGAAGGTGTTATAGTTTGACTATACCATGACTCGATCTTCTAGCCATTCGAAATTCTGAGGTGTATGTTGGCTATAGCATGTTCATAGTAGGAATTGGATTGCACCAAAAAGGAATCTATCTACCTCAATAGATGAGGAGCAGCCCTATGATGATCATGAGAATCAAGTCCATAAGTCCATGATCATGGCAGAGTGAAATAATAGAAAGAGTTTCTATTAAGGTTTTCACATTGGACTTGAATCAAATAATTAAACCATATGACAAAAATTAGGATTTGACGAGTTCATCTTAACCCTAATTTGATCAAGGCTCAAGATAAAAGAACTGAATCACACATGTAACTGCACCAAGAGGTTTGTTTTTAGTTTTGATGGATTGCCACCATATACTGCTAGGTATCACTGGTGGATTTTAGGAGCAATTAGAATGATTTGGATGATCGATCATTCTAGTTGTCTGAATTAGAAAAGTTCTGATCCATCGAAAGATGTTTCAATGATGTCGATGATAGAGATCATGATATATCCCATTATCATACAGAATTGAATCTAATTGATCACATAAATAAAGGTTTAGATCTGGATATCATCAATTGGACTAACCCAGTTCAATTGATTTGAATTAGATTCAATTAGGTTCAAGAAAATCATGCTAGCACATGATTGAGCCTAATGTTCTCCTTCTATAATCATTAAAAGTTATCTCGATTGAGCCAAATATGTTTGTGCTCACTCAGGTACCTTTACTTGATCCGACTAAAGCTTATCCAGGTCAAAAAAGAATTATCTTAATTTATGAGATAAATTGAGACAATACCTATCATTTTTCATCATCTGCTAATTCTTATCTTTTGACTTTGGTCAAACGTTGACCTTTGACACTTAGACATCTGCCCATATGTCATGCACCCATAGGAGAGTAGATAGGAGCTTGTCCCCTTGCTAGAAAGAGGAAAGGAGGAGGTGCATGCCTAGGGAGGCATGCGCCTAAGGATAGGGATGTTTGAAGTCCCATACAGATGGGACTCTAGGTTGCTTTTTAGAATCAAACTAGGTGGCGCCAAAGGACTCTGCTTTGACCAGTCTTGGCACCACCAAAGGGTGTTGGAGAGGAGCTCTCATCTGATTAGATTAGGTGATGTCATTCCTCTAATTAGATTTAGATCTGATTGCACAAAGAGACATGATTGGCTGGGATGATGTGGCACTGCATGGCGCAATAGGATCTATATAAACCCTATCTGCGCCTAGCTTTAAGAGACTTCACCCTTTGCCCATGCCACATTGCTCTCTCCCTCTATCCTCTATGCCTTTCTTAGATCCTCTCTCTCCTCTCCACACCCAAGAGGCTTTGGGCTCAAGTTTGGTGCGATCCAAGCAAGAGAAAGGCGACAAGAAAGGAAGAAGGCAGCACTGCTGCAAGAGACGACATCAAATCTTCAAAAGTTGTTTTGAAGATCTTCAAGATCAGATCTAGACCTGATCTTTGGAGGATTGATCAAAAAGGAGGAGATATCTAAATTCTACCTTAGTGGATATCGGTAGAGGTCAGACAATTGCGTGGCTGCATCCAGAACCTCAGGCAATCAGCAAGATCATCACAGGGTAATTAGATTACCTAAGAATAAGGTATAAATTAAATCTAATTTAATTTATTTTAATTTTATTTAATTTTATTAGATCTATCAAATTAGATCTAAAAATTATCAGATTTAATTTAGATCTAAGAGAAAAAATTTTAAAATATTTTTCTTGATCAAATCAAATCTGAACGAACTTGACTCGAGAAATAGGTTTTTTTCTTCAACTAGTATCAGAGCCATGGTTCCCATAAATTATTTAGATCTAATTTTAATTTAATTTTAATCTAATAATTAAATAATTTTATATATCACATGAGATGTGATTAGATCTAAAATTAAAAAAACTAAAATTAAATAATTTAGATCTAAGTTCTATAAGATGCATGACTAGTTGTAGAATAGAATTATTCTATATATAGTCTTTCATGATCATAATTTAATTTGATTAAGTTATAATTTTACATCAATTTATTTACTATTTTTTAATGTTATAAATGTCATAATAAGATCTAAAAAATAAAAAATAAAATTATTTAATTTTTAGTTGATATGAGATATGATGAATGCATGTTTAGAGTAGTTATAGAATTGTTCTACATAATTATCTAGAATAGAATTTATTTTGATGTGATCAATTTAAATTTAATATTTTAGATAATTATGAGATAATTTAGATCTAAAAATATGCATGATATGATACATGAGATGTATGCAAAATATGTTTATAGTTAGATCAGTTTTTATATATGAGATATATGATATAGATCTAACTAGTTTTGTAGTTTTTATATTTTTGATTAAGGCATTCTCCTTGGCCATCCGATCATATAAATAAAGTAGGGTTTAAATGCCCTCTCCTCCCATTCAATGGGGAGTTCTTATGATGTGTAGGGATGCTGCACGTTCATCCTTAATCAAAAATCAAGAACTTATTTTCTGCAAAATCTTAGAATTTTATTTATATATTTATGAATCTTAAACTTAATTAAGAATTAATATTATGAAATATATATTAGGTCTAAAATTAAGAATTTTAGATCTAAGATATATTCATAAAATTTGGTTCGGGCTTGGATGGCTCAATTAGATCTAAGCGATTGATCAAACCAAATCAAGAGTTGGTTCGATGGGATCAAGAGTGCTTAAATTGACCAGCCTAATAGGATTAAATTTGGGTCAAGATCGAATTACATGAGTGATCGATCAAGCTAAGACCTAATTAGGCTCAATGGTTAGAGTCTGGATTGTAGGCTAACCCGATTGATTCTAGCTCCACAATTTGGTATCTAAGGTAAGTTTGGTAGATATGACCGACTGATTTTCAATTGAGAGCTACTCGACTCGAATACATTCTTGTCGAGTTAATGGCATATCCCTTCCACTGGTCTCACTTACCTGGCCATATTTATTGACTCAGTCCTGATCTGAGGTGGTCAATAATTCGAGCTAACCCTTGCCACTAGGTTAGTCATAATTGTTATGACTATGTCAAGTCTAGTTTAATGAGACCTAAATCAAATCTTCCTAAGAAAAGATTAAGTCTAAGGTCTTCCACCATTATAGATATGCGGGCCCTTTTCGGGATTGATTATTCTCGACTAGTTATAGTGATTCAGTTGCACTGGAAAGATGCAACCATGTCTATTAGGCATTGGATGCTATGGGCTAGAGGATAGATTGGGCTTAATATTCCAGATATGGTGAGAGATTCAATTAGAAATTCAATCTGTACAAATGGTGAGTCTGACTTAACTAAGGAGTGGATCAATATTTTGGGTATGATGAGATTTATGAATTAGAGATCAAGTTTGGGTGCACCATGATTAGAGAATCATTGAATAAGAGTTGTTCACTCATTGGCTAACCTATCACCAATAACTGTTAGGTGAGGTGATGAGTCAGTTGGTGGGACCACACCACCCACTAGAAATCATTAATCATGGAGATTTTTGCATCTCTATAGAGGGAGTGTAGGGATTCAAGAAAATAGTGGAAGCTAATTTGTTTAAAAATAAAACTCCTAAATAAATTGGTCAAGTCTTAATTACAATATCTAACTAAAAACTTTGACTCTTTGCGAAAAAATGTCTGCGTCCAATTCATTAGCACGTATCCTGGATACTCATAGACTGATCAGACCCAATTACAAGGATTGACTTTGAAATTTCAAAATCATTTTGGATTCTGAGAAGTTAACTCATGTATTGGACCAGGATCCACCCACCTTACTAGCTTGTCCATCCGTTGAACAGAGAGCGTCTCTTGATAAGTGGACGGACGAAGATAACAAGGTCAGATATTACATATTGGGCTCAATGTCTGATGAGCTTCAGCACCAACATGAAGATATCAAGATTGCCCACCAAATGTTGGCTCACCTACAAGAGATGTTTGGTGAACAGAGTCGCGCAGCCAAGTATCAAGTCACTAAATGACTATTCAAGGCTAAAATACGTGATGGGCAATCAGTCCAAGATCATTATCTGATGATGATCAAACACTTGGAAGAGCTTGAGAAGCTTAGAGTAAAGTTGGACCTGGATCTATAGAATGATATAATTCAACAATCTTTGACTGATGCATATGGGTAGTTCATCATAAACTACCATATGCATAAACTTCAAAATTCCCTGGTCGAGCTTATGAATATGCTGGTTACTATTGAGCTTTCTATGAAAGATTCTAAAGGCTCAGTGCTTGCTATGGAATGGACTTCTTCCAAGAGAAAATCTTTTGGAAAGAAAAAGAAGTCTATGAAAAGGCAAAAGATGGAACGAGGAAAGAAGAAAAAGGTAGAGCTGAAGAAGAAGGCCGCTAACAAAGGAAAGTATTTTCATTGCAACACTGACGGCCACTGGAAGTAGAATTATCTTACTTACCTAGCCATCCTGAAGAATAAGAAGGAGTCAGGTCCTTCTGGAGGTATGCTCATTATTGAGTCTAACCTTACGATTTCTTCTACATCGAATTAGGTGCTTGACTCTAGTTCTAATGCTTATTTGTGCACTTCCATACATGATCTTTAGGATAGTAGGAGGCTGAGGGATGGTGAGATGATCCTATGCATCAAAAATGAAGCAAGAGTTGCTACTGTGGCCGTGGAAACATACCCTCTTCGACTACCATCTGGTTTAGACTTAGTATTAAAAGATTGTTATTATGTGCCTGCAGTAAGCAGAAATTTGATTTCTGTTTCATGCCTAGCACTAGAAGGCTATGTAATTAGTTTTCTTAAGGACCATTGTAATATTCTTTATGAAAAAAATAAAATTACAAGTGGTTTTCTTATTACCGATCTTTACCAGATACATATTGATGTATTTATTTTTAATATCAAGCAAAATGTGAATGCCATGAAACGACCTAGGGATAGTCCAAACGATAGGTATCTATGGCACCTAAGACAAGGTCATGTAGCAGAAGATAAGGTTAACAAATTGGAAAAAATTAGGCTATTGAGTTCGATGACTTTCGAGTCATATCTAATTTGTGAATCTTGTCTTCATGGCAAAATGACTAAGCTCCCTTTTGTAGGACATGGGGAAAGGGCCACAGATCTTCTTATCCTAGTACATACTGATATGTGTGGCCCATTTGATGTGCTGACTAGAGGCAACTTTGTCTACTTCATAACCTTTATCGATGATTTATCTAGATATGGATATGTGTATCTTATGAGACATAAGTCTGAAGCTTTTGAAAAGTTTAAGGAATTCAGACATGAAATAGAAAAGCAAACTAAAAACCCATTAAGGTCCTTCAATCATATCGAAGAGGTGAATACCTCAGTCGAAAATTTCTGGACTATCTCAAGAAAAATGGCATAGTCTCTCAATGGACACCACCTAAAATACCTCAACTAAATGAGGTTTCAGAGTGGAGGAATCGGACCCTATTAGATATGGTCTGATCCATGATGAGCTTCACAAACCTTCCTGATTTTCTTTGGGGACATAGTTTGTTAACTGCAATATACTTACTAAATAGGGTTCCTTCTAAAACCGTTCCTACCACACCGTATGAGATATGGCATGGTAAGAAATCAAGTCTGAATCATCTCAAAATTTGGAATTGTCTGGCTCATGTCAAAAGACAACAAATGGATAAGTTAGACTTTTGGTCTTTTAGAGCTTGATTTATTAGATATCCTAAAGAGTTATTAGGATATTATTTCTACATTTCAGAAGATCATAATGTGATTATGAGTCAACATGCCATCTTTCTTGAAAAATAGTTTATTCAAGAAAGCGGCATTGGAAAGCAAATCAAGCTTGAGGAGAAAGTCTCATAAGAGCAACGAGCTAAGGACCAAATAGAACCAAATCAGGTTGAGCCAATACAATCACTACCTCCTCTATCTTGTAGATCAGAAAGGATTTTTCATCCTCCTGAGAGGTACTTAGGTACTATTTTAGAGAAAGTAGAGAAAATATTTCTCGTAGGTAATGGGGTTCATAGTGATGATCCCAAAACCTATAACGAGACTATCAAATATCAACTCCAAAAAAAGGTTAGAGGCAATGAAGTCAGAAATTAACTCGATGCATTCAAACCAAGTCTGAACCTTGGTAGATCTACCAGAAGGTATAGTACCTATTGGGTGTAAATAGATCTACAAGAGAAAGATTGGTGCAGATGAGAATGTGGAGATATTCAAAGCTAGATTAGTGGCAAAAGGATATAGTCAACGCGAAGGCATTGACTATCAATATACCATTTCGCCAGTAGCTATGCTAAAATCCATCCACACATTGCTGGCTATTGCAGCCTATTTTGATTATGAAATATGGCAAATGGATGTAAAAATGATGTTCTTAAATAAATACCTTGAGGAAGATATCTATATGGAATAGTTGCTAGATTTTACATCTAGTGATGCTGATCACAAGGTATGCAAACTGCAAAGGTCCATATATGGACTTAAGCAAGCATCTCAGAGTTGGAATACTTATTTTAATGATGTGATCAAATTATTTGATTTCATCAAAAATGAGAAAAAACCATGTGTCTTCAAAAGGTCAGTGGGAGCGTTGTTATCTTCCTTGTATTGTACGTGGATGATATCCTCCTTATTTGGAATGATATTCCATGTTGACTATAGTTAAAATATGGTTATTCAAAGAATTCTTCATGAAAGACCTAGGAGAAGCATCCTATATTCTAGGAATTAAGGTCTATAGAGATAGACCGAATAGGATGCTAGGACTTTCACAGAAGATGTACATAGAGAAAGTGTTAAAGAGGTTTAGCATGAAAAACTCTAAGAGAGATTTGGTAGCCTTCAGACATGGCATTCATCTCTCCAAGAAGATGTGCCCTAGCACACCTAAGGAAATAGAACGCATGAGCAAGATCCCTTATGCTTCAGCAATAAGGAGCCTCATGTTTGCCATGTTTGTGCACGACCTGATATAGGCCATGCTGTGAGTGTCACGAGCAGATATCAGTCGAATTTAGGTAAAGAATACTAGACTTCTGTGAAATGTATCCTTAAGTACTTAAGAAGAACTAAAGATATGTTGTTAGTTTTTGGTAATAGAGAACTCCAAGTCTAGGGGTATACAGACTCAGATTTTATGTTCGATGTAGATGATCGAAAGTCGACATTTGGGAGTCTATTTGTGTATAATGATGGTGCTGTCAGTTGGAAGAGTTTCAAGCAGACAGTGATAGCAGATTCCACCATGGAAGTAGAATACATCGCTGTGTTGGAAGCTACGAAGGAGGCATTCTGGTACAAAAAGTTTGCCACAGAAATTGGAGTGATGCCATCAGATGCCATTCCTCTATATTGTGACAACAATGGCACATAGCTCTTGCTAAGAAGTCAAGGTCTCATCAAAAATCTAAGCACATCGAGCGACGATACCACCTCATCCATGATTACCTCGAGAAGGGTTACGTTGAGGTCAAGAGAGTCAACTCCACGGATAATATGGTGGACCCACTCATAAAGCCATTGGGCCAGCAAAAGATCGAAGCCCACCATGAAAAGATGGAACTTAGATTTGTAGTCAATTAGCTTTAGATTAAGTGTGAGTTTTTTAGATATGTGTGCCCTAGAAGCCAGAATTAGCTGACACTTGTTGTACACTTCTAAGGACAAAATTATAATTTTGACTATAAATAATAAAATGGATTATTTTCTATCACAATATGTATTTAGTGTCTATGATGCATCCCTTAAGTTAATGGTAATGATAATTCTTATTTTCAAGAGTTGAAAATTTAAGACATGAATTTTCATTATTAACTCATAAAATGCTTCCGACCGTAGGATCATCATGAGGATGGTGATTGATCCAGAAGGTTGGTGTACAATCGCTTCTTTATAGTAGATGAGTCTTGAGTCTATGGTGCAGAGACACCAGAGTGAGAGGAATTGGATTGCACCAATAGGGGATCTTTCTACCTTGGTAGATGAGGAGCAGCCCTATGATGATCATGAGAATCAAGTCCATAAGCCCATGGCCATGGTAGAGTGAAATAATAGAAAAAGTTTCTATTAAGGTTTTTACATCAGACTTGAATCAAATGATTAAATCATATGACAAAAATTAGGATTTGACGAGTTCACCTTAACCCTAATCTGATCAAGGCTTAAGATAGAAAAACTTAATCACACATGTAATTGCACCAAGAGGTTTATTTTAGTTTTGATAGGTTGCCACCATATACTGCTAGGTGTCACTGGTGGATTTTGGGAGCAATTAGAATGATTTGGATGATTGATCATTCTAGTTGTCTAAATCAGAAAAATTCTGATCCATCGGAAGGTATTTCGATGATGTCGATGATAGAGATCATGACATATCCCATTACCATATAGAACTGAATCTAACTGAGTCACACAAATAAGGGTTTGGATCTAGATATCTTCAGTTGGACGAACCCAGTTCAATTGATTTGAATTAGATTCAATTAGGTTCAAAAAAATCATGCTAGCACACGATGGAGGCCTAATGTTCTCCTTCTACAATCATTAAAAGTTGTCTCGACTGAGCCAAATGTGTTTGTGCTCACTCAGGTATCTTTACTTAGTCTGACTAGAGCTTGTCTAGATCAAAAAAGGGTTATCTTAATTTATGAGATAAATTTGAGATAATATCTACCATTTTTCGTCATCTGCTAATTCTTATCTTTTGACTTTGGCCAAACGTTGACCTTTGACACTTAGACATCTGCCAATGTGTCATGCACCCATAAGAGAGCAGATAGGGGCTTGTCCCCTTGCTAGAAAGAGGAAAGAAGGAGGCACATGCCTAGGGAGGCATGCGCCTAAGGATAGGGATGCCTGGAGTCCCATATAGATGGGACTCCAGTTTGCTTCTTGGAATCAAACTAGATAGCACCAAAGGACTCTGCTTTGACCAGTCTTGGCGCCACCTAAGGGTGTTGGAGAGGGGCTTTCATCTAATTGGATTAGGTGATATCATTCCACCAATCAGATTTAGATCTGATTGCACAAAGAGACATGATTGGTCGGGATGATGTGGCACTGCATGGCATAGTAGGGTCTATATAAACCCTGTCTGTGCCTAGCTTTAAGAGACTTCTCCCTTTGCCCATGCCATATTGCTCTCTCCCTCTCTCCTCCATGCCTTCCTTAGATCCTCTCTTTTTTCTCCACACCTAAGAAGCTTTGGACTCAAGTTTGGTGCGATCCAGGCAAGAAAAAGGCGACAAGAAAGGAAGAAGACGGCACTACTGCAAGAGACGACATCGAATCTTCAAAAGTAGTTTTGAAGACCTTCAAGATCAGATCCAGATCTGATCTTTGGAGGATAGATCGAGAAGGAGGAGATATCCAAATCCTATCCAAGTGAACTGGTAGAGATCAGGCGATTGCATGGCTGTATCCAGAACCTCAGGCAATCAGCAGGATCATCACAGGATAATTAGATTACCCAAGAACAAGATACAAATTAAATCTAATTTAATTTATTTTAATTTTATTTTATTTTATTAGGTCTATCAAATCAGATCTAAAAAGTATTAGATTTGATTTAGATCTAAGAGGAAAATTTAAAAAAAAAAATTCTTGATCAAATCAGATCTGAATGAACCTAATCTAAAAAATAGATTTTTTTCTTTACTGACAAAGTCATTGAGGCAGCAGAAGATCAAAGTCAACCTTGAGAAGATGGAACTTAGATTTATAGCCAATTGGCTTTAGGTCAAGTGGGAGTTTGTTTAATGTGTGTCCTAGAAGCTAGATTGGCTGACACTTATAATACACTTCTAAGGATAATTTTATAATTTTGACTATAAATTAATAAAAAAATTATTTTCTATCATAGTGTATATTTAAAGTGTCTCTGATACATCGAAAGGTATTTCGATGATATCGATGATAGAGATTGTGATATATCCCATTACCATATGAAACTGAATCTAATTGGATTATACAAACAAGGGTTTGGATTTGGATATCATCAATTGGATTAACCCAGTTCAATTGATTTGAATAAGATTCAATTAGGTTCAAGAAAATTATGCTAACACACGATTGAGCCTAATATTCTCCTTTAACAATCATTAAAGCTTGTCTCGACTGAACCAAATATATTTGGGCTCACTCAGAAACCTTTATTTAGTTTGACTGGAGCTTGTCCAAGTTAGAAAAGGGTTGTCTTAATTTATGAGATAAATTTGAGACAATACCTACCATTTTCTATCACCTGCTAAATCTTGTCTTCGGACATTGGTCAAATGTCGACCTTGGATACTTAGACATCTGCCCATTTATCATGCACCCATAGGAGAGAACCTAGGAACTTGTCCTCCTACTAAAAAGCAGATAGTAAGGGGGTGCATGCCTAGGGAGGCGTGCACCCCATGAGGATAAAAGATGGAGTCCCATACAGATGGGACTCTAGTTGCTTCAGGGAATTAAATTGTATGGCACCAAGAAGACTTGTTTGACCCAATCTTGGTGCCACCTAAGAAGAGTTTTGAGGGTCCCTAATCTGATTGGATCAGATGATGTCATCCCACCAATTAGATTTAGATCTGATTGCACAAAGGGCTATGATTGGCCAGGATGATGTGGCACTGTATGGTGCAGCAGGGTCTATATAAACCCTATCTATGCCTAGAATTCAATGATTAAATCTTTATCCCATGCCACATAGCCCCTCTCCCTCCTTCTCCATGCCACCCTCTGGTCCTCTCTCTCCTCTCGATGCCCAAGGGACTTCGGATGTAAAGAAGGTGCGATCTAAGCAAGTGAAAGGCACCAAGAAAGGAAGAAGGCAGCATTGCTGCAAGAGACAACGGTTGTTCTTCAAAAGCTATTTTCAAGACCTTCAAGATTAGATTTAGATCTAATTTTTAGAGGATTGATTGAGAAGGAGAATATTTTTAGATCCTTCCTAAGTGGATATCGGTAGAGGCTAGACACTTACGTGGCTACATCCAGAATCTCAGGCAAACATCGGAATCATCACACGATAATTAGATTACCTAAAACAAAGGTATAATTAAATTAGATTTAATTTTTATTTTTATTTTTATTATCAAATTAATAATATTAGATCTAAGAAGTTTTAGATCTAATTAGGATCTTAGGGAAAAAATTTTTAAAATATTTCTCCTGATCCAATCAGATCTAAATGAACCTGATCCGAAAAATAGATTTTTTCCTTCAACTGGTATCAGAGCTAGGTTTCTTAATTCATTAGATCTAATTTTAATTTATTTTTGATCTAATAATTAGATAATTTTAGATATCACATTAGATATGATTAGATATAAAATTAAAAAATTAAAAATTAAATAATCTAGATCTAAGATGTATAAGATGCATGACTAGACTAGGAATAGAATTGTTCTATATGTAGTCTAGCAATGATCATAATTTTAATTTAATTAATTATAATTTTTAGATCTATTTATTTATTATTTTTTAATATTATAAATATTATAATTAGATCTAAAAAATAAAAAATAAATTTATTTATTTTTTGATATGAGATATGATTGATGCATGTCTAGACTAGTTGTAGAATAGTTCTACATAGTTGTCTAGATTAGAATTTTAATTTTGATTATGATCAATTTAAATCTAATTTTTTAGATTATTTATGAGATAATTTAGATCTGAAAATATGCATGATTATGATACATGAGATGTATGCAAAATATGCCATGATTAGATCTAATTTTTTATATGAGATATATGATATAGATCTAAAACTAGTTTTGTAGTATTTATCATGTTTTTGATTAAGGCGTTCCTCCTTGGCCGTCCGATCATAAGAATGAAGAAGGGTTTTAAAGGCCCTCTCTTTCCCATTCGATGGGGTATTTCTTATGATGTGTAGGGGTGCTGCACATGTCGTTCGTCTTAATCAGAAATCCAAAACTTACTTTCTGCAAAATTCCTAGATCCTGAAACCTAGGATTTATTATGCATATTTTATTTATGAATCCCTAAACTTAATTAAGAATTAAGATTATGGAATATTAATTAGATCTAAAATTGAGAATTTTTAGATCTAAGACATATTCATAATACTGGGTTCGGGCTTGGGTAGCTCAATTAGGTCTAAGCGGTTGATCAAACCGAATCAAGAGTTGGTTAGATGGGATCAACAATGCTTAAATTGACCAGCCTAATAGGATTAAGTCTGGGTCAAGGTTGAGTCACATGAGTCACGATCAAGTTAAAGACCTAATTAGGCTCAGAGGTTAGAGTCTGGATTGTAGGCTAACCCAATTGGTTCTGGCTCAATAATTTGGTGTCTAAGGTAAGTTTGGCACATACGATCCGACTAATTTTTAATTGGAAGCTACTCGACCTGAATGCATTCTTGTACGAGTTAATGGCATATTCCTTCCACCGATCTCACTTACCTGGCCATATTTGTTGACACAGTTCTGATCTGAAGGTGGTCAATAATCCGAGCTAACCCATGCCACTAGGTTAGTCATAATTGTTATGACTATGTCAAGTCTAGTTTAATGAGACCTAAAAATCAAATTCTTCCTAAGAAAAGATTAAGTCTGAGGTCTTCCACCATTGTAGATGTGCGGGCCCTTTTCGGGGTTGATTGTTCTCGGCTGGATACAGTGGCTCAGTTGCATCAGGAAGATGCAACCATGTCTATTAGGCATTGGATGCTATGGGCTGGAGGATGAGTTGGGCTCAATATTTTGGATATGGTGAGAGACTCAATTAGAAATCCAATCTATGCAAATGGTGGGTCTGACTTAACTAAGGAGTGGATCAATATTTTGGATACGGTGAGATTCATGAATTAGAGACAAAGTTTGGGTGCACCATGATTAGAGAATCATTGAACAAGAGTTGTTCACTCATTGGCTAACCCATCATCCAATAACTGTTAGGTGAGGTGATGAGTCAGTTGGTGAGACTGCACCACCCACTAGAAATCATTAATCATGGAGATTTTTGCATCTCTACAGAGGGAGTGTAGGGATCCAAGAAAATAGTGGGAGCTAATTTGTTTAAAAATAAAATTCCTAAATAAATTGGTCAAGTCTTAATTATAAAATCTAACTAAAAACTTTAACTCTCTATAGAAAAAAATGTCTGCGTCCAACCTACTAGCCTGTATCCTGAACACCCATAGACTGACCGAACCTAATTACAAAAGATTGGCTCCAGAAACTTTACAAAATTATTTTGAGTTCCAAGAAGTTGAACTCCATGTATTGGATCCAGGATCCCTCTCCACCTTATCCAGCTCGTTCGTTCGCTGAATAGAGAGCGTCTCTTAACAAATGGATACGGATGAAGATAATAAGGCCAGATACTTACATGTTGGGCTCGATGTCTGATGAGCTTCAGCGCCAACATGAAGATATCAAGACTGCTCGCCAAATGTTGGCTCACCTGTAAAAGATGTTTGGTGAACAGAGTCGCATGCAGCCAAATATCAAGTCACTAAAATGACTATTTTAAGGCTAAGATGCATGATGGGTAGTCAGTCCAAGATCATTGTTTGATAATGATCAAGGACATTGGAAGAGCTTGAGAAGCTCGAAGTGAAGTTAGACTTAGGATCTGTAGAATTATATTATTCTAAAATTCCTTGACTGATGCATATGGGCAATTCATCATGAATTACCACATGCATAAACTTCAGAATACTTCCTTGGCTGAGCTTAATGAATATGCTAGGTTACCGCTGAGCTTTCTATGAAAGGTTCTAAAGGCTCAATTCTTGCTATGGAAAATAGACTTCTTCCAAGAAGAAAGTCTTATGGAAAGAAAAAGAAGTCTGTGAAAAAGCATAAGGTGGAAGGTGGAAAGAAGAAGAAGGCAGAGCTAAAAAAGAAAGCCGACTGACAAAGGAAAGTATTTCCATTGCAATAGCTGACGGCCACTTGAAAGTGGAACTGTCCCTACATTACCTGGCCATCCCTGAAGAATAAGAAGGAGATAGGTCCTTCTGGAGGTATGCTTGTTATTGAGTCTAATCCTTTATGATTTCTTCTGCATCTAGTTGGGTGCTTGACTCTGATTCTAGTGCTCATCTGTGCACTTCTATGCAGAGGTCTTGAGGATAGCAGGAGGCTGAGGGATAGGAGACATGATCCTATGCATCGAAAATGGAGCAAGAGTTGCTGCTGTGGCCATGGGAATCATATCCCTCTTTGACTTACCATCTGACTTTAGACTTAGTATTTAGAAAGACTGTTATTATGTGCCTGCTGCTAGCAAAAAATTTGATTTCTATTTCATGCTTAGCACAAGAAGGCTTATGTGATTACCTTCTCTTAAGGATCCATTGTGAACATTCTTTATGAAAAAAATAAAATTGCAAAGTGGTTTTCTTATTAATGGTCTATTATCAGCTACATATTGATGTATCTATCTTTAACTATCGAGCAAAATGTAAATGTTAATAAGATCAAAATGATCCTAGGGATAGTCCAAATGATAGGTATCTATGGCACCTAAGGCTTAGGTCATATAGCAGAAGATAGGATTAACAAATTGGAGAAAAATGGGCTATTGAGTCCAGTTGACTTTCAAGTCATATCCAACTTGTGAATCATTGTCTTCAAGGCAAAATGACTAAACTCCCTTTTGTAGGACATGGGAAAGGGCCACAGATCTACCTTGCCCTAGTACATACTGATGTGTGCGGCCCATTTGATGTGCCGGCTAGAGGCAATTTTGTCTACTTCTTAACCTTTACCGATGATCTATCTAGGTATGGGTATGTGTATCTTATGAGACACAAGTCTAAAGCTTTTGAAAAGTTCAAAGAATTCAGACATGAAGTAAAAAAGCAAACTGAACAATCCATTAAGGTTCTTCGATCAGATTGAGGAGGTGAATACCTTAGTCCGAAAAATTCCTAGAACTATCTCAAGCAAAATGGCATAGTCTCTCAATGGACTCCACTAGAAATACCTCAACTCAATGGGGTTTTAGAATGGAGGAATCGGACCCTATTAGATATGGTTCGATCTATGATGAGCTTCACTGACCTTCCTAATTTTCTTTGGGGACGTAGTCTATTAACTGCTATATATATGCTGAATAAAATTCTCTCTAAAATCGTTTCTACCACACCGTATGAGATATGGCATGGTAAGAAATTAAGTCTGAGTCATCTCAGAATTTGGGGTTGTCCAGGCTCATGTCAAAAGACAACAAGCGGACAAGTTAGAGTTTAGGTCCTTTAGAGCTCGATTCATAGGATATCCTAAAGAGTCATTAGGATATTATTTCTATATTCTAGAACACCATAATGTGATTGTGAGTCAGCATGCCATCTTTCTTGAAAAATAGTTTATTCAAGATGGCGGCATTGGAAAGCAAATCAAGCTTGAGAAAAAAATCTCATAAGAGCAACGAGCTAAGGACCCTATGGAACCAAATCAGGTTGAGCCAATACAATCACTACCTCCTCCACCTCGTAGATCAAAAAGAATTTTTCATCTTTCTGAGGGATACTTAGGTACTATTTTAGAGAAAGTAGAGAAAATGATTCTCGTAGGTAATGGGGTTCATGGTGATAATCCAAAATCCTATGACGAGACGATATCGGATATCGACTCCAAGAAATGGTTAGAGGCAATGAAGTCAGAAATTGACTCGATGCACTCAAACCAAGTCTGGACCTTGGTAGATCCACTAGAAGGTATAGTACCTATTGGGTGTAAATGGATCTACAAGAGAAAGATTGGTGCACATGGGAATGTGGAGCCATTCAAAGCTAGATTAGTGGCAAAAGGTTATAGTCAGCATGAAGGCATTGACTATCAGGATACCTTTTCGCTAGTAGCCATGCTAAAATCCATCCGCACATTGCTTATTATTGTAGCATATTTCGATTATGAAATATGGCAAATAAATGTAAAAATGGCATTCTTAAATGGATATCTTGAGAAAGATATCTATATAGAATAGCAACTAGGTTTCACATCCAGTGATGTTGATCACAAAGGTATTGCAAGCTGCAAAGGTCCATATATGGACTTAAACAAGTATCTCAGAGCTGGAATACTAGTTTTAAAGATGTGATCTAATTGTCTGGTTTCATCAAGAATGAGGAGGAAATATGTATTTTCAAAAAGATCAGTAGAAGCGCTATTGTCTTCCTCGTACTTGTACGTGGATGACATCCTCCTTATTGGGAATGATATTTTCCCATGTTGACCATAGTTAAAAAATATGGTTGTCTAAAGGAATTCTCCATGAAAGACCTAGGAGAAGCATCCTTTATTCTAGGAATTAAGGTCTATAGGGATAGACCGAATAGGATGCTAGGACTTTCACAGAAGATGTACATAGAGGAAAGTACTAAAGAGGTTTAGTATGGAAAACTCTAAGAGAGGGATTAATACCCTTCAGACATGGTATTCATCTTTCCAAGAAGATGTGCCCTAGCACACCTGAGGAAATAGAATGCATGAGCAAGATCCCTTATGCTTCTGCAATAGGGAGCCTCATGTATGCCATGCTATGTACACGACCTGATATAGCCCATGCTGTGAGTGTCACAAGCAGATATCAATCAAATCCAGGTGAAGAACACTGGACTTCTATGAAATGTATCCTTAAGTACTTAAGAAGAAGAACTAAGGATATGATGTTGGTCTTTGGTAATAGGAGAACTCCAAGTCCAGGGATACACAGACTCGGATTTTATGTCCGATATAGATGATCGAAAGTCGACATCTGGGAGTCTGTTTGTGTGCAATGGTGGTGCTGTCAGCTGGAAGAGTTTCCAAGCAAACTGTGATAGCAGATTCCACCATGGAAGCAGAATATATCGCTGCATCAGAAGGCTGCGAAGGAAGCATTCTGGTATAAAAAGTTTGCTGCAGAAATTGGAGTAATGCCATCAGATGCCATTCCTCTATACTACGACAATAATGGCGCCATAGCCCTTGCTAAGGAGCCGAGGTCTCACCAGAAATCCAAGCACATTGAGCGGCGATACCACCTCATCCACGATTACCTCGAGAAGGGTTACGTCGAGGTCAAGAGAGTCGAACTCCATAGATAATGTGGCAGACCCACTTACAAAGCCATTGGGCCAGCAGAAGATCGAAGCCCACCTTGAGAAGATGGGACTTAGACTTTTGTAGCCAATTGGCTTTAGGACAAGTGGGAGATTTGTTAGATATATGTGCCCTAGAAGCCAGAATTGGCTGACACTTGTAATACACTTCTAGGGGCAAAATTATAATTTTGACTATAAATCAATAAAATGGGTTATTTTCTATCACATATGTGTATTTAGTGTCTGTGATACATCCTTTGAGTTAATGGTAATGATAATTCATATTTTCAAGAGTTGAAAATTTAAGACATGAATAATCATTATTAACTCATAAAATGCTCCCGACCATAGGATCATCATGAGGATGGTGATTGATCCGGAAGGTTGGTGTACAATCGCTTCTCTTTAGTAGATGAGTCTTGAGTCTATGGTGTGGAGACACCGAAGCGAGAGTACAGGTACTCGTTAGAGAAATGAGGGCACTGAGCGTGACCACCTCGAGTAGTCATTAGGAAGTCTACCTTCTCGTCAATGACTGACTCGATGCTGCAGTAGTGTGTCTGATTCTTTGACCTGAGGTGCATCGATAGTTCACCTTGAGGGTGTTATAGTTTGACTACACCATTACTCGATCTCCTAGCCATATGGAATCCTGAGGTGTATGTTGGCTATAGCATGTTCATTGTAGGAACTGGATTGCATCAAGATGGAATCTATCTACCTCGGTAGGTATGAGGAGCAGCCCTATGATGATCATGAGAATCAAGTTCCATAAGTCCATGGCCATGGCAGAGTGAAATAATAGAAAGAGTTTCTATTTAGGTTTTTTTTCACATTGGACTTGAATCGAATGATTACATTCATATGATGGAAATTAGGGTTTGACGAGATTCACCTTAACCCTAATCCGATCGAAGCTCAAGATAGAAGAAACTTAATCACACAGGTAACTGCACCAAGAAGGTTCGCATTCAGCTCTGATGGGTTGCCACCATATACTGCTAGGTGTCACTGGTGGATTTTGGGAGCAATTAGAATGATTTAGATGATCGATCATTCTAGCTGTTCTGAATCAGAAGAGTTCTGATCCATCGAAAGGTAGTTTCGATGATGTCGATGATAGAGATCATGACATATCTCCATTACCATATGGAACTGAACCTAACTGGATCACACAAACAAGAGGTTTGGAATCTGGATGATCATCAATTTGATTAATCTAGTTCAATTGATTTGAATAAGATTCAATTAGATTCAAGAAAATCATGCTAGCACACGATTGAGCCTAATGTTCTTCTTTAACAATCATTAAAGCTTATCTTGACTGAGCCAAATATG
Organism: Cocos nucifera; assembly: GCA_006176705.1. Classification (NCBI taxonomy): domain Eukaryota; kingdom Viridiplantae; phylum Streptophyta; class Magnoliopsida; order Arecales; family Arecaceae; genus Cocos; species Cocos nucifera. Next base: position 25,847 of record QRFJ01003385.1, on the reverse strand, counting down.
TTTGAGCTCACTCAGAAATCTTTACTTAGTCTGACTGAAGCTTATCCAGATCAGAAAAGGGTTGTCTTAATTTATGAGATAAATTTAAGACAACACCTACCATTTTTCATCATCTGCTAAATCTTGTCTTTGGATATTGGTCAAATATTGATCCTGGACACTTAGATATCTGCCCATATGTCATGCACCCAGAGGAAAGAATCTAAGGACTTGTCCCCCTACTAAAAAGCAGACAGAAAGGGGGCACACGCCTCCATGAGGATAAAAGATGGAGTCCCATACAAATGGGACTCCAGTTGCTTTAGGGAATTAAATTGTTTGGCGCCAAGAAGACTTGTTTGACCCAATCTTGGTGCCACCTAAGGAGAGTTTTGAGGGTCTCTAATCTAATTGGATCAGATGATGTCATTCCATCAATCAAATTTAGATCTAACTGCACAAAGGATCATGATTGGCCAGGATGATGTGGCATTGCATGGTGCAGCAGGGTCTATATTAGATTGAATAGGATGCTAGGTCTTTCACAGAAGATGTACATAGAGGAAGTGCTAAAAAAATTTAGCATGAAAAACTCCAAGAGTGGATTGGTACCCTTTAGACTTGGCATTCATCTCTCCAAAAAAATGTGTCCCAATGCACCTGAGGAGATTGAACGCATGAGCAAGATCCCTTATGCTTCAGCAATAGGGAGCCTCATGTATGCCATGTTATGTACACGATCTGATATAGCCCATACTGTGAGTGTCATGAGCAGATATCAGTCAAATTCAGATGAAGAATACTGAACTTCTGTGAAATGTATCCTTAAGTACTTAAGATGAACTAAGGATATGATGTTGATTTTTGGTAATGGAGAACTCCAAGTCTAGGGATATACAGACTCAGATTTTATGTCCAATATAGATGATCGAAAGTCAACATCTAGGAGTTTGTTTGTGTGTAATGATGGTGCTGTCAGTTGGAAGAGTTCTAAGTAGACAGTGATTGCAGATTCCACCATTAAAGTCGAGTATATCGCTACGTTAGAAGCTGCGAAGGAGGCATTCTAGTACAAAAAGTTTGCCATAGAGATCGGAGTGATGCCATCGGATGCCATTCCTCTATACTGCGATAATAATGATGTCATAGCCCTAGCTAAGGAGTCGAGGTCTCACCAGAAATCCAAGCACATCGAGCGGCGATACCACCTCATCCATAATTATCTTAAGAAAGATTACGTCGAGGACAAGAGAGTCGACTCCATTGATAATGTGGCAGACCCACTTACAAAGCCGTTGGGCTAGCAGAAGATCGGAGCCCATCATGAGAAGATGGGACTTAGATTTGTAGCCAATTGGCTTTAGATCAAGTGAGAGTTTCTTAGATATGTATGCCCTAGAAGCCAGACTGGCTGACACTTGTAATACACTTCTAAGAGCAAAATTATAATTTTAACTATAAATAATAAATTGAATTATTTTCTATCATAGTGTATAATTGAAAGTGTCTATGATACATCCCTTGAGTTAATGATAATGATAGTTCATATTTTCAAGAGTTAAAAATTTAAGACATTAATTTTTATTATTAACTCATAAAATGCTCCCAACCGTAGGATCATCATGAGGATGGTGATTGATCCAAAAGATTGGTGTACGATCACTTCTTTTGGATAGATGAGTCTTGAGTTTATGGTATAGAGATACCAAAGTGAGAGTACAAGTACTCGTTAGAGAACGAGGGCACTGAGCATGACCACCTCTAGCAGTCATGAGGAAGTCTACCTTCTCGTCGATGACTGGCTTGAGCTGCAGTAGTGTGTCTGATTTTTTGACTTAAGGTGCATCGATAATTCACCTTGAGGGTGTTGTAATTTGACTACACCATAACTCGGTCTCCTAGCCATTTGGAATCCTGAGGTGTATATTGGCTATAGCATGTTCATTATAAGAATTAGATTGCACCAATAGGGGATCTATCTACCTCGGTAGATGAGGATAAGCCCTATGATGATCATGAGAATCAAGTTCATAAGCCCATGGCCATGACAGAGTGAAATAATAGAAAGAGTTTCTATTAGATTTTTTCCACATTGGACTTGAATCGAATGATTAATTCATATGATAGAAATTAGGGTTTGATGATATCACCTTAACCCTAATCCGATCAGAGCTCAAGATAGAGAAACTTAATCACACAGGTAACTGCACCAAGAAGTTTACTTTCAATTCTGATGGGTTGCCACCATATGCTGCTAGATTTCATTGGTGAATTTTAGGAGCAATTAGAATGATTTGGATGATCGATCATACTAGTTGTCTGAATCAAAAAAATTCTGATCTATCGGAAGGTGTTTTGATGATATCGATGATAGAGATCGTGACATAACTCATTACTATATGAAACTGAACCTAACTAGATCAAACAAACAAGAGTTTGGATTTGGATATCATCAATTTGATTAATCTAGTTTAATTGATTTGAATAAGATTCAATTATGTTCAAGAAAATCATGCTAGCACACGATTGAGCCTAATGTTCTTCTTTAACAATCATTAAAGCTTGTCTCGATTGAGCCAAATGTATTTGGGCTCACTCAGGAATCTTTACTTAGTTTGACTGGAGCTTATCCAGGTTAGAAAAGGATTGTCTTAATTTATGAGATAAATTTAAGATAACATCTGCCATTTTTCGTCATCTGCTAAATCTTGTCTTCGGATATTGGTCAAATATTGACCCTAGACACTTAGACATCTGCCCATATGTCATGCACCCATAGGAAAGAACCTGGGGACTTGTCCCCCTACTAAAAAGCAGACAGAAAAGGGGCGCATGCCTAGGGAGGCGTGCGCCCCATGAGGATAAAAGATGGAGTCCCATACAAAAGGGACTCCAATTGCTTCAGGGAATTAAATTGTGTGGCACCAAGAAGACTTGTTTGACCCAGTCTTGGTGCCACCTAAGGAGAGTTTTGAGGGTCTCTAATCTGATTGGATCAAATGATGTCATTCCATCAATCAGATTTAGATCTGATTGCACAAAGAGCCGTAATTGGCCAGGATGATGTGGCACTGTATGGTGCAGCAGGGTCTATATAAACCCTGTCTGCACCTAGAATTCAATGATTCTGCCTTTAGCCCATGCCATATAGCCCTTCTCCCTCCTTCATGCCACCTTCTAGTCTTCTCTCTCCTCTCCATGCCTAAGGAACTTTGGGCATGAAGAAGGTGTGATCCAAGCAAGTGAAAGACGCCAGGAAAGAAAGAAGGTAGCACTACTGCAAGAGACAACGGTTGTTCTTTAAAAGCCATTTTGAGGACCTTCAAGATCAGATTTAGATCTAATTTTTGGAGGATTGATTGAGAAGGAGAAGATCTTTAGCTCCTATTTGAGTGGATATCAGTAGAGGTCAGGCACTTACGTGGCTACTTCCAGAACCTCAGGCAAACATCGGGATCATCATAGAGTAATTGAATTATCCAAAACAAAGATATAATTAAATTAGATTTAATTTTAATTTTTATTTTTATTATTAGATCAATAAGATTAGATCTAAGAAGTCTTAGATCTGATTAGGATCTTAGAGAAAAAAATTTTAAAATATTCTTCCTGATCCAATCAGATCTGAATGAATTTGATCCAAAAAATAGGTTTTTTCCTTCAGCGCATGCATGGCTCCTTCCAGAACCTCAAGATAGATTAGGATCATCATAAAATAATCTAATTACTCAAAATATAAGGTATAAAATTAATTAGATTTAACTTTATTTTTAATCTTAATATCAGATCTTAAAGGATCATATCTGAGATGTCTCAGATCTGATTATGATCTTAGAAAAAAAAATTTTGAAATATTTCTTTAGATCTGAATGATCTTGTACCAAAAAATAAGGTTTTTCTTTAGTGGGTCGGTCCATATTAAGTTGGTAGTCGGATTCATGTGGACGACCAGATCCTTCTAGGCAATTGAAAGGAAATCGACTAGAAGGAGAGCAATCGAAGAAAGCTCGCTCAATGACTGAGAGAAGTTCGTTCATAATGAGCTCGATCGGATGAGATCACTCGAAAGAAGATCATCTAAAATAAGTGCGACTGGAGGAAGTCATCTGGGGGTGCGACTGGAGGAGGTCGTCTGGAGGGCATGCAGCTGGAGGAGGTCATCCGGGGGATGTGCGACTGGATCCTTATTCTGTTATTCAATTTTAGCCAAAGTATAAGGTCAAAATAATAGCAATTCTCCTTCATAGTTCAAGGTCATATCATCGAATTTCTATGCACCTTCGAGAGGTTCTGCAGCGTGAACTCATAACTGAGGAGATCGACGAATTTCAATAAGAAGGAGATCAGCGACCAAGGACTTTGGACAAGAATTTTAGCAGTGACCATTTTGCTCCCAACAAGATGTAAGAAAACTAAATATTGGATTGCCTTCCAACAAGCACTAAGTTTATCATCTTCAGCCAGATACAATGTAGCTTACCTATCCTATGTCAAATATTAGATTGACAAATTTCAATGATTTTGAATTATCAATCTCAAGAAGATAATTTGTAATCTCATTATTGATATAATCACTTTTAATTATAGGAATACAATTCATGACCCCATTCTCAGACCCTTATTTGTTAAGAATTTCTCCTATTTGTTCTTCTAAAATGCTCATAAATTGAGTTTTTGGGTTAGGAGATAAATTTGATGCAATGGGTACTGGAAGGATGTCTAAAGATAGATTTAATTCTAGAGATAAATTAATATGATCTTGTTTAAATAACTCCACTGACTCTTCATTGTATACCACTTGATTTTTGCAAGAAAAATTGGCTTTTAGGGTTGAAGGAAATGGGATTATTAGTTTATAGGTCTTGGATAAATCATCTATTCTCTTCTTCCCTTTGTCTATCTCATTTAAATTGGAACTAGCATCAATATTGATTTTAGGCTTAGGTTTTTCTATATGGTTAGTCTCAATACTAACCTCTTCTTTTAAATTTTTATCTTGGCTAGCATTAGTACTAGCCTCTCTCACCTGATCTTGGTATGGGTCTATAAGAATTCTATAACTTTTAAGTTTACAAATTACTTTAACATTCTCTAATTGAAGATTCTTAGGTAGATGATAATTTGATCTAGATAGTTGATAGATATTATGTGGATTGTTTATAAGAATCGATTGGCTCGGCAATTGACCTAGTTCTCTCCTCATGTTAAACTCAGCTAATTATCCTATTTATGCTTCTAGTTTGGCAATAGATTGTTGTTGAGTCGGAATCAATTATTGTAGTTGATTAAATCTATCGTCAGCTAGATTTATCTATTAAGGAGGTAGGTATGATAGCTGATTATAATGCAATGGCTAGGTAAACTAACTAGACTGACCACTATTATAGGCATAGTTCTGGTATTAAGACCTATTTTGAAAGTTTTGTACTAATGGAATTTGGATCTGAGCCTGAGTCTATTGGGGTATCCAAGAAAAATTAGGATGGTTCCTCCAATTTGGGTTATATGAGTTTGAAAAGGATCATTATCCGGCTTGAAGTAGACTTGCATAGCTTGGACTTGTTCTTGGATAAAAGATGAAAATTGTGCAGCCATAGAACATTTACTTACATGATGGGTTGGACTAGCATAATATAATAAATCACTTGATAATTAGAGGATGATGTGAATTATGGAGGAGATTATTAATCTAGGATTAGGAGTTGATCTAATTTCTGGATAAGAAAGTCCACTTTATTTATCAAGTTTAAGTCAACCTTAGAACTAGATTCTAGATATTTAAATTCATGGATCCCTGTCCACTTTTGGTAGAAAAATAATGAAGCATAGTTAATTGAGTTTTCACTCAGAATTTCAAATAAAGCATAGGTTTCATCCACACTTTTGTTCATGAATGCACCTCCAAAAGATGCATCTACCAATTATCTATAATAGTCTCCTAAACCCTCATAAAAAGCTTAAACTATTTGCCACTTAGATAGACCATGATATGGATATTTTCTAAGAAATTTCTTAAATCTCTCCCATGACTTATGAATTTGTTCCCCCTGGAAGCTGAGCAAATCCACTGATGGCTAGCCTCATAGTGTTGGTTCGGCTTATGGGATAAAATTTCTTAAGAAATCAACTTTTTAATTCAGCCCAAGTTTTGATTGATCTTCCTATTGTGCTAAGTCAGTACTTGGATTTATTCTTTAATGAAAATGGGAAAAAGATTAGTCTAAGGACATCGTCAGATAAATTTTGAATTCTCATCATGAGCAGATTTCTAAAAATTCATCTAGATACTTGTAAGGATCTTTATTAGTATTCTCATGAAAAAATGGAAGCATCTGAATTGTGGTTGACTTGATCTCATAGTGGATAGCATGAATATCAGATAATTGGATACAAGTCGATGGGTTATAAATGAAAAGAATAAAGTATTTTTTCATCTATCTAGGTGGTTCTCTAAAATTTTTAGCCATTGGACTATTGGATTTAATATGGTTAAGCCATTTAATTTTATGATTGGGTTCAACTAGGTCAGATAAAGTGATCTCCTACCCTACATATATTAGTGCAATCCTATCGTGTGGTTCAAATTATATATATATATATATATATATATATATATATATATTATTTTTATTATTTTTTAAAAATTTTTAAATTTTTTAAATTTTTTATTTATTTTTTATTATTTTTAATTTAATTTAACTTAATTTAATATTTTATTTTATTTTTAGAGAAAAAAATAAAAAGAAAGAAAGAAGAGTTCTAAAGAAGAGGTCTTAAGGAGTTCTAGAGCTAAGAAGAGAAAAAAGAATTAGTTTTAATTAGATTTAATATTGGGTAGCAATCAAGTTAGACAATCAATTCTGATTAAAGATTATCCTAGATCTGATAGCTCCTAACTATCAAGGTCATCTTCAAGCCCTCTAAGTGTAAGATTAGCCACTCAACTGACTAGGTAAGTATAAGATCAGTGGAAGTCTCCCTGTTGCTTGCCTTAGATACCAATTATCTTGATCAGGTAAGCTAACGGATCAATTAAGTAATCATCTTTCTTTGGGATGCAGTCTCTGAACTACTTTTCTTAAATACTAGTTAAATTGACTAACCCTAATTCGGTCCAACCCTTAGGATTTCTTATCCTAATGAGCTCAAGTTTCTAGGGCCGATATCTAATTGATTTTAAAATTAAAGGCTTAGGTCAATGTAGGATGCTGGTTGGTTGTTTGTAGACTAAGAAAGGATGATCAAATCCCCTTCTTATCTTATTTAATTGGGTTATGCCCTTAAATTGATTTAAGATGAATATGCACAATCACTTTCAAACAAGGAATTTCATGCAACTAAATTAGATGCGTACAATTCATTAGACTTGAGAAGCTTAACTTGTCTCCAGCGATCACTAAATAAAAGTAAAAATAAAACTAATATGATGGATGCTCTTAGGAATTAAGGTTTCTACTCTTGTCATGAAACTTTTAATTAGGTTGAACTTGATATTTTTTAAATTAATTTTAAAAATAAAATAAATAATATAAAAAAGCTAGGGTTAGGATTGATCTCACCAAGGAAACTTGAAAGCTATCTTCCTTGCCCTAATTTTTTTTTGCTCTTTTTTTCTACAAAAAAATAAATAAAATTTAGTAAGCTATATTTATAAAAAAAATTAAAAAAATTAAAAATTTATTTATAATTAATTTATAAATAAATTAAAAAAATCAAAAAAAATTTAACGCTCATGTCCTTCCTGGCAATGGCACCAAAAACTTGATAAATCATAATGTTATCATTAGAACACCGTATCTATTAGTTTAATTTTGATTTTTTTAAATGATTAAAAATATGTAGATAGTAGCGGGTAAGGTTGAATCTACAGAGAAGATAGTATTTTAGTTTTAAAATTTTTGATTTTTATAAAAAAAGATTTAGAAATAAAAATAAAGTCAAAAAATATAATTATAAATAAAAAATAAAAATTAAATGATGTAAAAAAATAAATTTGGTACTAAGATCTACTAGTTACATCTTAGCATCTACTTGCAATAAAAATAAAGAGCAACAAAATTAAATTTATAATAAAAATAAAGAGCAGAAAAGTAAATTTTGAATTAATTAAAATTTAATTTAAAATTTAAATACATGGAATTTAAAAATAATAAAAATTAAAATTAAACTTAAAAGCAACTGATCTTGATCTTAGATCGGTGTTGGCATTGAGATGGTGTAGAAGTTAGCTCTTCCTCTTGGCACCATCCACCTTGAAGCAATCTTGAATTCTAAGCATGGCTCTATCCTTTACCATCACCTTCTCTTGACCGAAGATGATTTGATTTGATGGCCTCGTACCCTTTAAATAGAGTTAGTAGGGCTGGAACCTTTGCTTCTTGGCAATGTAGGACTAAGGAGAAGTTTTGATCAGCAAATATGAAGAAATCCTAAGAAAAATTAGATTAAAAGACTATCTGGATGAATTCTATTGAGTTCCCTGGATTCTGGCCATCAAATCCTGATCAAACATTCAAAAATCACCCAAGAAACCACATTTAATAGCCTAAATCTTGTAGGATTGAAATCTAACCATTAGATGGAGTTGATCAAGCAAATCTGGGCCCTTGGATCGTGCTGATGGGAGACCCTGAATTCCTTCTTTAGATTGGAATAAATGAAGGAAAAATCCTATTTTCTTTGCACAGGATCATTCAGATCTGATTGGATCTGAAGGAATATTTCAAAAAAAATTTCTATGATCCTAATCAGATTTAAGACATCTCAGATCTGATCCTAAAGATTTGATATTAAAAAAATAAAAATAAAATTAAATCTAATTTAATTTCATATCTTGTTTTGGATAATCAGATTATCCTATGATGATCCTGAGGTTTGGAAGGAGCCACGCATGCGCCTAACCTCTATCGGTGTCCACTCGGATAGGATCTAAGGTCTTCTCCATTTGAATCACCTCTTCAAAAATTAGATCTGGATTTGATCTTGAAGTTCTTCAAAACTTCTTTTGAAGAAGTAGTGGTCATCTCTTTCAGCAGCGCTGCCTTCTTCCTTATCTAGGCACCTTTCTTCCTTGGATGGCATTTGAACCTATGCCCAACTCCTTAGGTGTGGAGAGGGGAGAGAGAGGATCAGAGGGAGGCATGGAAGAGAGGAGGGCAGCCTTACGGCATGGTGAAAAGAAAAAGCACACAAACCCTAGGCACAGACAAGATTTAAATAGATCCTACTGCGCCATGCAGTGCGACATCATCCCGGCCAATCAGAGGCCTTCATTCAATCAAATCTAAATCTAATTTGTGGGATGATATCATCTAATCCAATCAGATGAGAGTCCCTCAAAAATCTACATACGTGGCGCCAAGACTGGATAAAGCAAAAGTCTTTGGCACCTAGGTATCTAAACCCATCAAGAAACCCTGGAGTCCCAACTGTACAGGACTCCATCCCTTCTTTTGGCATTCGCCCTCTCTCTTGCCTCTTTTAGTAGGGGAATAAGAGCCCCAGGTGCTCTCCTATAGGCACATGACACATGGCCCTATGTCCAAGTGTCCAGGGTCAACTGTTGACCTATGTTTAGAAATAGGAATTAGCAAATGACAGAAATTGGCAGGTGTTATCTTAAATCCATCTAATGAATTAAGACAATTCTTTTCTAATCTGGACAAGCTCCAGCTAGACTAAGACAAAATTCCTGAGTGAGCCCAAATAAATTTGGCTCAATTGAGATGAACCAAAATGATTACAAAAGGAGAATGTTAGGCTTAATCGTGTGCTAGCATGATTTTCTTGAACCTAATTGGATCTAACCCAAATCAAATGAACTAGGTTAGTCTAATTGATGACATCCAGACCCAAATCCTTATTTGTGTAATCCAATTAGGTTCAGTTCTGTATGGTAATGAGACATGTCATGATCTCTATCATCAACATCATCGAAACATCTTTCGATGGACCAGAACTTCATTGATTCATACAATTAGAATGAATGATTATCCAAATCATTCTAATTGCTCCTAAAATCCACCAGTGACACCTAGCAGTTTATGGTGGCAATCCATCAGAACCAAAGGTGACCTCTCGATATAGCTACTTGTGTGATTGGATTCTTCTATCATGAGCTCCGATAGAATTAGGGTTAAGATGAACTCGTTAAACCCAATATCTATCATATGAATTAATCATTTGATTCGAGTCCAATGTGAAACTCTAATAGAAACTCTTTCTATCATCTTTACTCTGCCATGGCTATGGGCTTAAGAACTCAATCTCATGATTATCATAGGACTGCTCCTTATGTACCGAGGTAGATAGATTCCCTATTAGTGCAATCCAATTCGTACAATGAACATGCTATAGCCAACATACACTCAGGGTTTCGAATGGCTAGAAGATCGAGTTATGGTGTAGTCAAACTATAACACCCTCAAGGTGAACTATCGACACACCTCAGATCAAAGAACCAGACACACCACTATAGCATCGAGTCAATCATCGATGAGAAGGTAGACTTCCTTATGACTACCCAAGATGATCACACAGTGCCCTCATTTTCTAATGAGTACCCATACTCTCGTTCTGGTATCTTTACACCATAGACTCAAGATACATCTATCCTAAGAAAGCGATCGTACACCAACCTTCTGGATCGATCACCATCCTCATGATGATTCTATGGTCGGAAGCTATTTATGAGTTAATTATGAAAATTCGTCTTAAATTTTCAACTCTTGAAAATATGAATTGTCATTACCATTAACTCAAAGAATGTATCACAGACACTTTAAATATATATTATGATAGAAAATATTTTTTTTATTAATTTATAATCAAAATTATAAAATTGCCCTTAGAAGTGTATTACAAGTGTTTAGCCAATCTGGCTTCTAGGGTACACATCTAACAAACTCCCACTTAACCTAAAGCTAATTGGATACAAATTTAAGTCCTATCTTCTCAAGGTGGGTTTCAATGTTCTACTAGCTTAATAGCTTTGTCAACAGGTCAACCATTTTATCAACAGTGTTGACTCTCTTGACCTCGACGTGTCCCTTCTCGAGGTAATCATGGATGAGGTGGTATCGCTGCTCGATGTGCTTGGATTTTTTATGAAACCTCGACTACTTAGCTAGGGCATCTGATAGCATCACTCTAAGCTCTACGGCAAATTTCTTATACCAGAATGCCTCCATTGTAGCCTCCGACGTAGTAATGTACTTTGCTTTCATGGTGGAGTCTGCTATCACCGTCTACTTGGAACTCTTCCAACTGACAGCTCTATCATTACAAATAAATAGACTTCCAGATGTCAACTTTCGATCATTTATGTCGGACATAAAATCCAAATCTGTATACCCCTGAACCTGGAGTTCTCCATTACCAAAGACTAGAAATATATCCTTAGTCCTTCTCAAGTACTTAAGAATATATTTCATAGAAGTCCAGTGCTCTTCACCTGGATTTAACTGATACCTGCTCAAGACACTCACAGCATGGGCAATATCAGGTCGTGTACATATCATGGCATACATGAGGCTCCCTATTGCTGAAGCATAAAGGATCTTGCTCATGCGTTTAATCTCCTCAGGTGTGCTAGGGCACATCTTCTTGGAAAGATGAATGCCATGTCTAAAGGATACTAAACCCCTCTTGGAGATTTTCATGCTAAACCTCTTCAGCACCTCCTTTATATACATTTTTTATGAGAGACCTAGCATCCTATTCGTTCTATCCCTGTAGACCTTAATTGCTAGAATAAAGGATGCCTCTCCTAGATCTTTCATAGAGAACTCCTTAGACAACCACATTTTTACTTTAGTCAACATGAGAATATCATTCCTAATTAGGATGATGTCATCCACGTATAGTACGAGGAAGACAACAGCGCTCCCACTGATCTTTTTGAAAACATAGGGCTCCTTCTCATTCTTGATGAATCTAAATGATTTGATTACATCATTGAAATGAGTATTCTAACTCTGAGATACTTTTTTAAGTCCATATATGGATCTTTGCAGCTTGCATACCTTGTGATCATTATCATTGGATGTGAAACCTAGCGGTTGTTCCCTATAGATATCTTTCTTAAGATATCTATTTAAGAATGTCATTTTCACGTCCATCTATCATATTTTGTAATCAAAATAGGCTATACTAGTAAGCAATGTGCGGTTGGATTTGAGCATGGCTACGGGCAAAAAAGAATCCTGATAGTCAATGTCTTCGTGCTGACTATACCCCTTTGCTATGAGTCTTGCTTTGAATGTCTCTACATTTCCATCAGCTCCCATCTTTCTCTTGAAGATCCATATACACCCAATAGGTATTATACCTTCAGGAGGATCTACTAATATCCAAACTTGGTTTGAATGTATTGAGTCAATTTCTGACCTCATTGCCTCTAACCATTTTTCAGAGTCATATCTAATATTGCCTCATCATAAGTTTTGGGATTATCATCATGAACCTCATTTTCTATGAGAAATATTTTCTTTATGTCTTCTGATATAGTACCTAAGTATCTTTCAAGAGGATGAGAAATTCTACTTGATTTATGAGATGGAGGAGATAGTGTTTGGATTGGCTCAATCTGACTAGGTTCCATAGGTTCTTTAGCTTGTTTCTCATCGGAGACTTTCTCCTCGAGTCTAATCTATCTTCGGATGCCACCATCTAGAATAAACTATTTTTTATGAAAGATGACATGTCGACTCACAATCACATTATGATCTTTCGAGAGATAGGAATAATATCCTAATGACTCTTTAGGATATCTAATAAATCAAGCTCTAAGGGACCTAGACTCTAATTTATCTACCTATTATCTCTTAACATGGGCCGGACAATCCCAAATTCTGAGATGACTTAGACTTGGTTTCTTACCATATCATATCTCATACGGTATGGTAGGAACGATCTTAGAGAGAACCCTATTCAGTAAATATATAGCAACCATCAAACTATGTCCCCAAAGAAACTCAGGAAGGTACGTGAAACTCATCATGGACCGGACCATATCTAATAGAGTCTGATTTCTCCATTCTAAAACCTCATTGAGTTAAGGCATTCCAGGAGTAGTCCATTGAGAGACTATGCCATTATCCTTAAGATAGTCTAGAAATTTTCAACTAAGATATTTGCCTCCTCGATCCTATTTATTTTTCTACTTCGAGTCTGAATTCCTTGAACTTTTCAAAAGCTTCAACTTGTATCACATCAAATACACATACCCATACTAAGACAAGTCATCTATAAAGATGATGAAGTAGACATAATTGCCCCTGGTTGGTACATCAAATGAGCCACATATATCAGTATATACTAGGGCAAGTAGGTCTATGGCCCTTTCCCCATGTCCTATAAAAGGGAGCTTGGTCATTTTGCCATGAAGGCATGATTCACAAATCGGATATGACTCGAAAGTCAATGAACTCAATAGCCTAAATTTTTTCAATTTATTAATCCTGTCTTTGGCTATATGACCTAGCCTAAGGTGCCATAGATACCTATCATTTAGACTATTCCTAGGTTACTTTGTTCCTATGGCATTCATATTTTACTCAATATTAAAAATAGAAACATTAATATGTAACTGGTAGAGATCATTTATAAGAAAACCACTTATAATTTTATTATTTTCATAAAGAATATTATAATAGTCCTTAAGAAAACTGATTACATAGCCTTCTTGGGCTAAACATGAAATAGAAATTAAATTTTTGCTTGCTACAGGCACATAAAAATAGTCTCTAAGAACTAAATCTAATCCTGATGGTAATCATAGAGGATAGGTTTTCATGACTATAGCAGCAACTCTTGCTCCATTTTCGATGCATAGGATTATCTCACCATCCCTCAGCCTCCCACTATCCTCAAGATCCTACATAGAAGTGCATAAGTGAGCACTAGAACCAGAGTCAAGCATCCAACTGGATGCAGAAAAAATCATAAGATTAGATTCTATAATAAGCATACCTCCAGAAGGACCTGCCTCCTTCTTGTTCTTTAGGCTGGTCAGGTACAAAGGGCAGTTCCACTTTCAATGGCCATCAGTATTGTAATGAAAATATTTTTTTTTTATCAACGATCTTTTTCTTTGGCTCTGCATTCTTCTTCTTCCCACCATCCGCCTTCTGCTTCTTCATGGACTTCTTCTTCTTTTCAAAATACTTTCTCTTGGAAGAAGTCCATTCTACTGCAAGTATTGAGCCTTTAGAACTTTTTATAGAAAGCTCAGTAGTAACCAGCATGTTTATGAGTTCAGCTAAGGTATTCTGAAGTTTATGCATATGGTAGTTCATGATGAACTGCCCATATGCATCAGTCAAGGATTGCGGAATTATATCAATCTACAGATCCTGATCTAACTTAATACTGAGCTTCTTAAGCTCTTCTAAGTCCTTGATCATCATCAGACAATGATCTTAGATCGACTGTCCATCACGTATCTGAGCCTTAAACAATCTCTTAGTGACTTGATATTTGGCTGCGTGACTTTGTTCACCAAACAACTCTTGTAGGTGAGCTAATATTTGACGGCTAGTTTTAATATCTTCATATTGGCACTAGAGCTCATCAGACATCAAGCCCAACATGTAATACTTGGCTTTGTTATCTTCATCTATCCACTTCTCAAGAGACGCTCTCTGATCAGTAGATAGATAGGCTGATAAGGTGGGAGGATCCTTTTCCAACACATGAGTCAACTTCTTGGAACCCAAAATAATTTTAAAGTTCCAGAGCCAATCCTTATAGTTGGATCCGATCAGTCTATGGGTGTCCAAGATGCGAGCTAGTGGGTTGGACGCAGATATCTTCCTGTAGAGAGTCAAAGTTTCTAGTTAGATTTTGTAATTAGACTTAATCAATTTATTTAAAAATTTTATTTTTAAATAAATTAGGCTTCCACTATTTACTCAAATCCCTACACTCTCTTGGCAGAGATGCAAAAATCTCCGTGATTATTAATTTCTAGTGGATGGTGCGGTCCCATCGACTGGCTCATCACTCACCTAATAATTATTGATGATGGATCAATCGATGAGTGGATAACTCTTGTCCAATAATTTTCTAATCATGGTGCATCTAAATCTGATCTCTAATTTATGAATCTTACTATGTTCGGAATATTGATCCACTCTTTAGTTAAGTCAGATCCACCATTTGCATGAATTGGATTTTTGATTGGATCCCTCATCATATCTAAAATATTGAGCCAAACTCATCCTCCAACCCATAGTATCCAATGCCTAATAGATATGGTGGCATCTTTCCAGTGCAACAAATCACTATGTCCAGTCGAGAATAATCAACCCCAGGAAGGGCTCGCACATCTACAATGATGGAAGATCTTAGACTTAATATTTTTTTAGAAAGATTTAATTTAGGTCTCTTTAAACTTGACTTGACTTAATCATAATAGTTATGACTAACCTAATGGCATGGGTAGGCTCAAATTATTAGCAACCTTAAATCAGAACTAGATCGACACAAATGGCCAGGTAAGTGAGACCCATAGAAAGAATATGCCATTAACTCGATAAGAATGCATTCAGGTCGAGTAGCTCTCAATTAAAAACTAGTCGATCGTATCCACCAGACTTATCTTAGACATCAAATTATCGAATCAGAATCAATTAGGTTAGCCTATAATCCAGGCTCGAACCATGAAGCCAAATTAGGTCTTGACTTGATTGAGTCACATCTCAATATGATTCAATCTTGATGTGGACTTAATTATATTAGGCTTGTCAAAACTAAGCTTTCTTTGATCCCATTTAACAACTCTTGATTCAGTTTGATCAACCGCTAGACCTAATTGAGCTACCCAAGCCCGAACCCAATTTTAGGAATATGTCTTAAATCTGAAAGTTCATAATTTTTATACCTAATTAATTTTATAATCTTAATTCTTAATTAAGTTTTGGGTTCACGAACATGTAATAAAATCTTGGAATTTTAGGATCTAAGATTTTGTAGAAAAGTAAGTTTTAATTTTTGATTAAGAACGAACATGCAGCACCCCTACATATCATAAGAATACTCCATCGAATGGAAGGAGAGGGCTTTTAAACCCTACTTTATTCTTATGATCAAACGATCAAGGAGAACATCTTAATTAGAAATATAATTTTTACTATAAAACTAGTCAGATCTAAATCATATGTCGCATATATAATTAATGATCTAACTTATACATATTTTGCATACATCTCATGTATCATAACTAAATTAAACATGCATGCTTTCAAATCTGATATATCATATATAATATCTAAAAAATAAAATTTAAATTTGATTACATCAAATAAAACTATTCTAGACATTTTATAGAACTACTCTATAACTAGTCTAAGCATGCATCTTTCATATCTCATATGAAAAAAATTAAAATTTTATTTTTTATTTTTTAGATCTTATTATAATAATTATAATTTTAAAAAAATAAAAATTAAATAGATTTAAAATTATTTTTAATTAAATTAGAAACATGATTATGCTAGACTACACATAGAACTATTCTATACCTAGTCTAGTCATGCATCTCATACATTGTAGATCTAAATCATTCTAATTTTAATTTTTTAATTTTAGATCTAATCACATCTGATGTGATATCTAAAATTCTTTAATATCATATCATAAATAAAAATTAAATTAGATCTAAAATAGATTTGATGAACCACCAACCTAGCTTTGATACCAGTTGAAGGAAAAATCTTGTTTTTCTTGCACAGGATCGTTCAAATCTGATTGGATCTGAAGAAATATTTCAAAAAAAAATTTTATGATTCTAATTAGATCTGAGATATCTCAAAGCTGATCCTAAAGATTTGATATTAAAAAAATAAAAATAAAATTAAATCTAATTTAATTTCATATCTTGTTTTGGGTGTTCAGATTATCCTGTGATGATCCTAAGATTCTGGATGGAGCCATGCTCGTGTCTGGCCTCTACTAGTGTCTACTCGGATAGGATCTAGAGGTCTTCTCCTTTTAAATCACCTCTTCAAAAATTAGATCTGAATCTGATCTTGAAGTTCTTCAAAACTTCTTTTGAAGAAACAGCGGTCGTCTCTTTCAGCAATGCTGCCTTCTTCCTTATCTGGACGTCTTTCTTTGTTGGATGGTACTTGAACCTATGCCCAACTCCTTAGGCATGGAGAGGGGAGAGAGAGGATTAGAGGAAGGCATGGAAGAGAGGAGGACAGCCTTGTGGCATGGTATAAAGAAAAAGCACACAAACCCTTGGCGTAGATAGGGTTTAAATAAACCCTGCTGCGCCATATAGTGCCACATCATCCCGACCAATCAGAGGCCTTCATTCAATCAAATCTAAATCTGATTGGTGGGATGATATCATCTGATCTAATCAGATGAGAGTTCCTCAAAAATTCACATAGGTGATGCCAAGACTAGATAAAGCAAAAGTCTTTGGAGCCTAGGTATTTAAACCCATCAAGAAACCCTGGAGTCCCAAATGTATGGGACTCCATCCCTTATCCATATAGGGTGCACACCTAGGGTGGCGTGTGCCCTCTCACTTGCCTCTTTTAGTAGGGGGACAAGAGCCTCAGGTGCTCTCCTATAGGTGCATGACACATGGCCCTATGTCTAAGTGTCCGGGGTCAACTGTTGACCTATGTCCAGAAATAAGAATTAGCAGGTGATAAGAATTGATAGATGTTGTCTTAAATCCATCTAATGATTTAAGATAACCATTTTTTAATCTGGATAAGCTCTAGTCAGACTAAGACAAGATTCTTGAGTGAGTCCAAATAAATTTGGCTCAATCGAGACGAACCAAAATGATTACAAAAGAAGAATGTTAGGCTCAATCGTGTGCTGGCATGATTTTCTTGAACCTAATTGGATCTAATCCAAATCAATTGAATTGGGTTAGTCCAATTGATGACATCCAGATCAAAACCCTTGTTTGTGTGGTTGAGTTAAGTTGAGTTTCATATGGTAATGAGATATATCACGATCTCTATCATCGACATCATCGAGATACCTTTCGATGAATCAAAACTTTTCTGATTCATACAATTAGAATGAACGATCATCCAAATCATTCTAATTGCTCCCAAAATCCACCAGTGATACTTAGCAGTATATGGTGGCAATCCATCAAAATCGAAAGTGAACCTCTCGGTGCAGCTACTTGTGTGATTGGATTCTTCTATCTTGAGCTCTGATAGGATTAGGGTTAAGGTAAACTCATCAAACCCAAAACCTATCATATGAATTAATCATTCAATTCGAGTCCAATGTGAAACTCTAATAGAAACTCTTTCTATCATCTTCACTATGCCATGGCCATGGGCCTAAGAACTCAATCTCATGATTATCATAGGACTGCTCCTTATCTACCGAGGTTGATAGATCTCCTATTGGTGCAATCCAATTCTTACAATGAACATGCTATAGCCAACATACACTTTTGGATTTTGAATGGCTAGGAGATTGAGTTATGGTGTAACCAAACTATAACACCCTCAAGGTAAACTACTGATGCACCTCAAGTGAAAGAATCAGACACACCACTGCAGCATCGAGTCAGTCATCGACGAGAAGGTATAGACTTTCTTATAACTGCTCGAGGTGATCACGCTCGGTGCCCTCATTCTCTAACGAATATCTATACTCTTGCTCTAGTATCTTCACACTGTAGACTCAAGACACATCTATCCTAAGAATGCAATCGTACACCAATCTTCTGGATTGATCACCATCCTCATAATAATCCTACGATCGGAAGCTGTTTATGAGTTAATTATGAAAATTCGTGTCTTAAATTTTTAACTCTTAAAAATATGAATTATCATTATCATTAATTCAAAGGATGTATCACAGACACTTTAAATACACACTATGATAGAAAATAATCTTTTTATTAATTTATAGTCAAAATTATAAAATTGCTCTTAAAAGTGTATTACAAGTGTTTAGCCAATCTGACTTCTAGGACACACATCTAATAATAAATGCTAGCCATTGGATCAAAGTTTGGGCAAAATCTGGCTGCTGGATCGAGCTCTGGAGCATTCAAAAGCATCCGATCGCATGTTGGAGGCTTATAGAATTCAAATCAAACTCGTAAAACATAGCAGCCATTAGATCTGGACCGATAACAACCACAGCCACATGATGGTGCAAACACTATACTATGTACCCTATAAACCGACCGCACCATAAGCCTAGATCAATCATCACGTGTCTTTTGCATGTGAAATTATCATTTTGCCCTGTAAGCCACATTAGATTTTCTATAAATCCTTTAAGGGTCTTAGTCCACCACATGTTGCCCTGAGATTCACTGAATTTTACTGAGCTGGCGGTCTACGCTTAGTTTCATGGACCGACAGGCTGGCTTCTTAGGTTGGCTGGCTTGAAAGGTGTGCCAACTAGCTGGGATTGGTGGCTTGGCTGAGCGCACCAACTGAGCCAAATAAGTCGACTAAGCAGATTTTATTTTTTTAATTTTTTTTATTTCTTTGAAAATTCATATCGGATCTGTTTTAAGTTGAATTTACTCCAAACTTATTTCGTTATGACAAAAAAAAAGCTCTTTCTATTAATAAATATATATTTTAAAATAAATAAATAAAAATATTTAATTTTTAAAAATAAAAATAAACTAATTAATAAATTAATATTTTTATCAATAAATTTATGGTATTTATCAAGTATTAGGATACCTTCTCACCAATAGTCATGCTTAAATTCATCCGTACATTGCTTTCTATTACGGCCTATTTTGATTACAAAATATGATAGATAAATGTGAAAATGACATTCTTAAATAGATATCTTAAGGAAGATATCTATATAGAATAGCTGCTTGGTTTCACATCTGGTGATTATAATCATATGGTTTGCAAGCTGTAAATATCCATTTATGGACTTAAGCAAGCATCTCAGAGCTGGAATGCTCATTTCAATGATGTAATCAAATCATTTGGTTTCATCAAGAACGAGGAGAAACCATGTGTATTCAAAAAGGTCAGTAGGAGCACTATTGTCTGTCTCATACTGTACGTGGATGACATCCTCTTAATTAGAAATAATATTTGCATGTTGACCTCAGTCAAAGTGTGGTTGTCAAAAGAGTTTTCTATGAAAGACCTAGGAGAAGTATCCTTTATTTTGGAGATTAAGAACTATAGGGATAGACCAAAGAGCATGCTGAGTCTCTCACAGAAGATGTACATAGAGGAGGGGCTAAAGAGGTTCAGCATGAAAAGCTCCAAGAGGGGACTAGTGTCCTTCAGACATGGAATTCATCTCTCTAAAAAAATATGCCTCAACACACCTGAGGAGATTGATGCGTCGGTAATAGGGAGCCTTATGAACATCATGCTATGTACATGATCTAATATCACCTATGCTGTGAGTGTCATAAACATTAAGAGAATGCACAGAATTTCTAGCTCTACTTTTAAAAAAAAATTTCAATAAATGCACAGTGGATAATATTATTAATCATATTCATAATGAAAAGCTATAGATCTAATCTAACCTACATGCTATAGGATCTAATGTATTATATATGCATGCATATATGAAAATAAAAACAAAATTAATAGTAAAACTATTTTAGTGCTCTATATGTTTAGAACACGTTATCTTTTCATGGGTAGCAGAATGCCGCAATTTGATCTCCTCGGTATAGATCTGAACACTGCAATGTAGCCACACAAGCATCTAGTCTCCATGGGTAATCCACACGAGAATCTGATCTCGATCAACTTCTTTCGAGTGCTAGCTCATATAAAAGTCTTTATTGTTGATGTAGATCAAACTCCTTTGATCTACTTCATGGGATCTTCGGATGCTCCGGATCCTGATGAATGTAGAAGATGATGAAGAGAAGGTCTTCCACCAGTTTTGTGAAGTCACAACCCTCATAACTCACAACTGGGAACCCAAACCCTAGATATAGATCCTAAGGTATGCTCTCACTCAAAACCCTTTATGCCTGGTTTTTTCTCATGCATGCAAAGAACAGACTTTCTCTTCTCTGGTCTCTCAATGTTCCTCTCTTATCTTCCTTCCTATGTCACATGTCCATAAAATTAGATATTTTATAGATGTGCACTAACAAGGGAGGCATGAGGGATTGGTTTAGATCAAGTGGTTATCCATTCAAAATTCAAATCCCCTTCGAATTGAATTGGTAACCAGATCAAACCAATCCTTACGGCGCATGAGAAAGGAGAACACATGCCCTCCCTTGCATGAAAAAAACTCATGAGAAACCTCTTTCTCATGAAGATAGAAAGGTGCATGTCAAAGGATGATGTGGCACATGGGAAGACTAGTCAAACTAGTCTTATGTTTGACATCCAATTAAACCAATCCAATATAAACTGGTTAGGCCCAATTAGATCAAAATAAACCCAACTTATTTAGGTTTAATTAGGCTCAGTTAAATCCTAATTAAATCAAGAATTAATCAAGCCCAATCCTTGATCAAATCAGTGATCAAACCTTCTTGGTTATTAGGTTATCTTATAACCTAATCTAGTCAAATTAAATCCAATTCAATTAGAATTGATTATAAATTATTTTTCAATCAAATTGAGTTAATTAGTAATCAAATCACTAATTAATCTTTCATAGATCAACCATCAGATCGAGTAAAAATCTCTAGTGTGTATGACCCTACAGGTTCGAACCTATGCTGATAGCATAGGAATCAATTTTCTGTACTAATCGAAGTAACCATTTAGCAATGGTACCCAATGTTCGGATAGGTCAAATAGTACAATCACAATATTCAGAACCTACGTGAATATGGTTACCACATAATTCATCCCTTTGACCTCTGTGCATAGGATGACTTAGGATTTAACTATCAACCTTAGAAGATACATCCAAATTATGTCTCAAAGTTTTTAGTCCTGTGACCCCTCACTAGGACTACCCTAGCCAAGACTTTGCTAAATTAAAATACTATTGAACATAGCTCCTATGTCCAGGAGTGGTTAATCCCATCTTGACTCATGCACCGACTTTTCAAGTACTTGATTGTACCCAAAAATCTTTCATCACTAAATTAGAAATTCAAGTAGTCCAACACCAAAGCACAGTGAGTTGCTTAAAAGTCACCATGGTGATCTCAAGTCGGAGGGACACTTATGCCCATAATCCATCAAAGTAATTCTTGACAGCAGAAAGGCTCTGGAGTCAGTCACGTTCAGTGCAAATATACCCTTACATCTCACCTGCATGCCATACTAGTATCTCCACACCCCTTGGTTAAGACGACAATCAATCTATATGGTATACAATGATCTATACTCGATAAACATCATCATCCTTGGTAATAATATATCATTTGATCATGAACTATTTTAAGAACTAAACAACAATCCTCCTTTATCGATTCTAAATAGTCTTAAGGATTTCATCACAACAGATAGGTGTTCATTAGAAGATGAAAGATTTATGATGAAAAAGTCAAAATAACTTTTATTTAATTAATAATTTATATATAATTATATCAAATAGCTTAATCATCAATAGGTTGATGATTAGCTTTGGAATACTATTCCCAAAAAAGCAGGTATCAATCGAATCCAACTGAAGAGCACTGGACTTCTGTGAAGTATATCCTTAAGTACTTAAGAAGGACTAAGGATATGTTTCTAATCTTTGGTAATGAAAAACTCTAGGTCTAGAGGCATAAAGACTTAGACTTTATATCTGACATAGATGATTGAAAGTTGACATCTGATAATCTATTCTTATGCAATAGTGGTGCTGTAAGCTAGAAGAGTTTCATGAAGATGGTGATCGCAGACTCCACCATGGAAGTAGAATATATCGCTACCTTGGAAGCTGCAAAGAAAGCATTCTGATTCAAGAAGTTCATGGCAGAGTTCAGAGTGATGCCATCAGATGTCGTCCCTTTGTATTGCGACAATAATAGCACCATAGCCCTAGCAAAGGAGCCAAGGTCTCACTAGAAATCTAAGTACATCGAGCGATGGTATCACCTCATCCGTGATTACCTCAAGAAGGGATACATCGAGGTCAATAGAGTGGACACCACAGACAATATGGCAAATCCACTAACAAAGCCATTGAGTCAGCAGAAGATCGAAGCTCACCTTGAGAAGATGGGACTTAGATTTGTCGCCTGATTTTAGATCAAGTGGAAGTTTGTTAGATGAGAATTCTAGAAGCTAGATTGGCCAACACTTATAAAATATTTTTTAAAAATATTTTTATAATTTTAATTTAAAATTAATAAAAAATTTATTTTCTATCATATTGTGTATTTAAAGTATCTATGATACATTCTTTGAGTTAATGAGAATGATTACACATATTTTTAAGAGTTGAAAATATAAGACATGTGTTATCATAATTAACTCATAAATTGCTCTTGATCATAGGATTATTACAAGAATGGTGATCGATCTAGAAGATCGGTGTACGATCGCTTCATTAAGATAGATGAGTCTTGAGTCTATAGTATGGAGACACTGGAGCAAGAGTACAGGTACTTATTGAGAATAAGGGCACTAAGTGTGACTACCTCGAGCAGTCATGAGGAAGTCTACCTTCTCATTGATGACTAGCTCGATGCTGCAATTATGTATCTGGTTCTTTGACCTGAGATACATTAGCAGTTCATCGTGAGTGTGTTATAGTTTGACTACACCATAACTCGATCTTCTAGTCATTTGAAATCCTGAGGTATATGTTGGCTATAGCATATTTATTGTAGGAATTAGATTGCATCAATAGAGAATTTATCAACCTTGATAGAGGAGTAGTCCTATGATGATCATGAGATCGAGTCCTTAAGCCCATGGCTATGGTAGTATGAATTAATAAAAAGAAGTTTCTATTAGGATTTCATATCGAACTCAAATCAAATGATTTATTCATATGATAGGTGTTAGGTTTGACGAGTTCATCTTGACCTTGATCTTCTTAGGGCTCATGATAGAAGAACCCAATCACATAGGTAGCTGCATCAAGAGGTTAGTTTTCAATTCTGATGGATTGCCATCATTTACTGCTAGGTATCGCTGATGGATTTTGGAATCAATTAGAATTATCTTGATGATTAATAATTTTATTTGGATGAACCAAAAGAGTTTTGGTCTATTAAAAGATGTTTTGATGATATCGATGATGAAGATCATGATATGTCTCATTACCATACAAAATTGAACTTAACTAGGTCATACAAGAATTTGGGTTTGGATATTTATTATCAATTGGACTAATTTAGTTCGATTGATTTAGATTAGATCCAATCAAGTTCAAGAAAATTATGCTACCACATGATTGGACTTGATTTTCTCCTTCCATCATCTTTCTGCTTCATCTAGACTGAGTCAAATTAGATTTGACTCATCTAGAAATCCTATATGGCTTTGTCCTAGTTTGACTGGGCCTTATCCTAATCAGATTAAGGCTTGTCCTGAAGAGTTTAGGGCTTGTCTTAAATCTATGCAAGGGGAGTTAGGATGAGAGCTTTTGACTCAATCTTTGCAGGAAAGAAGGGAAAGGTGTGCCCCCTTGGGATTTATCTTGGGCATGTGCTGAAGGAAAAACACTGTTTCTTGGGTCAGGTTCATTCAGATTTGATTAGATCAAGAAAAATATTTTAAAAACTTTTCTCTTAGATCAAAATTAGATCTGAGACTCTTCATATCTAATTTTATTGATCTAATAAAATAAAATAAAAATAATGTAATTAAATTTAAATTCTAATATAATTATATCCTTATTGTGGTAATCCTATTATCGATCTGTGATGATCTTGATGATTGGCTTGACGTTCTAGATGTAGCCACATCAGCACTTGGCCTCTATCACCATAATATCCACATCGAGCAAGAATTCTGAAGATCTCTTCCTTTCTATCTATACGCCAACAAGATTGATCTGTGATTGCTCTTCAGTCTTTCATAAACTTTTGAACATCAGGTGTTGTCCTCCTACAGGCATGCCTGCCTTCTTGCTTTGCTTGTCGGTCTTTTTTCTGTTGGAATCGTGACCAAACTAAAGCGCAAAATTTTTTGGCATGGAGAGGAGAAGAGAGAATCTATAAGTGAAGGCATGAGAAGAGAGAGAGAGGCTATTGTGGTGTGGGCAAAGGGCAGAAAGCTCTCTACTTGGGCTGGAGAATAGATTTTATATATAGAACTCCTCTGCTGCGCCATGCAGTGCCAACACATCCCGACGCAATCCATGGCTCTTCCACAATCAGATCTGAATCTGATTGATGGAATGACATCATACTGATCCAAGTCAGATGTGAAGGGAGGTTTCGTGCGAGTGAATCTGTGTTCAGTGTTGCCAAGACTGTGTCAAAGAAGAGTCCTTTGGCGCCACCCATTCAATTAGAGAGGTATGAAGCAACTCGTATCTCATGCTGTAATGGGTACTCCAATCTTTATCTTCTTTGATGCAACGCCTTCCTAATGCATGCACCCCTCTCCTTTTTTTTAACAGGGAGACAAAGCCCCATCTACTCTCCTAATGGGGTGCATGACACATACTTCATTCATGGCAGATGTCTAAGTATCAAATATCAACGTTTGACCAAAAGTCAAAGAAATAAGATTTTAGCAGGTGATTGAAAATGGTACGGTATTGTCTCAAATTTATCTATAAATTTAAGATAATCCTTTTTGACCTACAATCAAGCTCCAGTCAGACCTAAGTAAAAGTTTCCTAAAGTGAGCTTCAAATAATATTTGGCTCAGTACGAGATATACTTTTAATGATCGTTGAAAGGGAATTATTAGACTGCCAATCGTGTGCTAGCACGATTTTTCTTTGAACTAATTGAAATCTTATTCAAAATCAACTAACTAGATTAAGTCCAAATTGATTATATC
>QRFJ01003384.1:203094-249163 GCA_006176705.1 Cocos nucifera | reverse complement strand
GAGATCAGTAATTTAGTTTTCTTCGATCATTGTAATATTCTTTATGAAAGAATAAATTGCAAGTGGTTTCCTCATTAAGGTCTTCTAGTTACATATTGATGGTTATTTTTTTAATATGGGCAAGTATAGTACGTGAGTAGGGACTGGTAATACTCGATTGCGAAGGTATACGGGTCAAGCATATGGATAGTGTTTCATATGGCACCATTAACGGCTCTGAGCGGTCCATAAACTAGTAAAATAGGATACTATATGTGGATTAAAATTAGAAAAAAATGGGCTATTGAGTCATTGAATTTTGAGTCATATCCATTTATGAATATGTCGTTCATTGGCAAAATGACTGCTTTCTTTTTGTGGACATGGGGAAAGGGCCAGATCTACTACCTAAGTAATACTGATGTGTGCGGACCATTGGTATCGACTAAGGATAATTTTGTCTACTTATAATCTTTAACGTGATTTTCTTGGTATGGGTACGTGTATTTATGAGACACAAGTTTGAAGCTTTTGAAAAGTTAAAAAATTCAGACATGGAGTAGTAAAAGCAATTAAAATCTATTAAGATTTTTGTCAAATCAAGAGGTGAATCCTAGTCTAGAATTCCTAGACTATATTCAGTAAAATGGTGTCTTCAATGACTATTGGATACTCAACTCTATGAGATTTCAGATGGAGGACCAGACCCTATAGATATGATCCGTCCATGATGAGCTTATAGACTTTGTTAATTTTTTTATGGAGACATAGTCTATTAAAGATGATATTTAGTGAATAGGGTTTCTTCTTTAAAACCATTCCTACGCACCATATGATGATTGGATGGTAAGACTAGGTTGAGTCATCTGCAGATTTGGATTGTCGACTCATTCAAAGACACAAGCGAACATTAATTTAGGTCCTTAGAGCTTGTTTATAGGATTCTAAAGAAATCATTAGGATATTATTTCTATATTTCAGAAGACATAATGTGATTGTGGTCGGCATGCATCTTTCTTGAAAAATAGTTTTATTAAGATAGCGGCATTGAAAAGTAGCATCAACTCGAGGAAAGTTTCTACAGAGCACGAGTTAAGGACCTTGTGAACCAAATTAGTTGAGTCAATAAATAACTACTTCCTCCACTCATAGATCGAAAAGAATTTCCTCTTCTTGAGAGGTACTTAGTCTTCTCAAAGAAAGTAGAGAAATATTTCTCGTAGGTGGTTGTTCATGGCGTGATCCAAAATCTATGATGAGGCGATATCAGATATGATTCGAAAAATGGTTAGAAGTAATGAAGTCAAAATTGACTTATGGATTAAAGTCTAACTTTTTGCCAGTAGAAGATTATTGGTGTAAATAGATTATAAGAGAAAGATTAGTGGCAGATGGGAATGTAGAGTAATTCAATAAGCTAGATTAGTGGTTAAAGTTAATAGTTTAGATGAAGGTTGACTATCAGGATACTTTTCGCCGTTAGTATGCTAAAATCATACTATATGGTTGGTTGTATTGTAGCTTTTGTCGATTATGGAGAATATAGAAAATGCAACGTGAAAATGGCATTCTTAAATGGTCTTGAGGAGATATTCCTATTAGAACAACTGCTAGGTTTCACATCCGTGATGTGATAACAAAGTTGCAAGCTGCAAAGGTCGATATATGGATTAAGCAACATTGGAGCTGGAATACTCAATTTAATGTTGTGCTATTCAAAATTATTTGGGTTTACTAAAAATGAGGAGGAACATTGTATTTTCAAAAAAAGATAGTGGAAGTGCTATTGTCCTTTCTCGTACTATATCTGGATGATTCCATCCTTATTGGGAATGGATATTTCCATGGTTAACCATAGTTAAAGATATGGTTGATCCAAAGAATTCCATGAAAGACCTAGGAGAAGCATCCTTTATTCTAGGAATTAAGGTCTATGAATGACTGAATAGGAAAATTGTTAGGTCTTTCAAGAAGATGTACATAAAGGAAGTACTAAAAAGATTTAGCATGAAAACTCATGAATGGGATTGGTTCCCTTCAGACATGGCAATTCAATTCTCCAGAAAATATGCCGATACACACTAGAGCGTGATTGAATGCATGAGCACGATCTTATGCTTTAGTCATAGGCAAGCCCCATGTATGCATGGTTATGTACATGACTGATATAGTCATTCTGTGAGTGTCACAGAGCAGATATAGTTGAATCAAGATGAAGAATATGGACTTCTATGAATGTATCTTAAGTACTATGAGAGGAAAAGGTAATAATGTTTTAATTTTGGTATGGAGAATCGCAAGTCTAGGGGTATACAGACTAGATTTTATATTGATATAGAATGATCGAAAAGTGGACATCTAGGAGTCTGTTTAAATGTGTAATGGGTAGTACTCGTCAGTTGGAAGAGTTTCAGTAGAACAATGAAACAGATTCACTATGGAATGAATACATGTTGCGGTCAGAAGCTATGAAGGAGGCATTCTAGTAAGAAAATTCTCACACTGAGATCAGAGTGAATGCCATAGATGCATTCTCTATAGTACCGACATAATGGCCCATAGCCTTGGGCTTTAGGAGTGAGGTCTCGACCAGACAATCAAGCACTATCGATGGCGATAACGTCATCCGCGATTCCTCGAAAAGATTATATTGAGGTCAAGAGAGTCAACTCAATAGACAATGCGGCAGACCACCACTCACAAAGTTGTTGGAACCAGTGAAGATCAAACTCCAAATTAAGAGATGGGACTTAGATTTGTGCCAATTTGCTTTAGGTCAAGTGGGAGTTTTGTTAGACAATATACTAGAATCAGAATTGGCTAACACTTGTAATACACATTCTTAAAGGAAAATTATAATTTTTAATTATAATAATAAAATGGGGTTATTTTCTCTCATAAGTATGTATTTGAAAGTGTCTATGATACTTTCTTGAGTTAATGGTAATGATAGTTTTATTTTTCAAGAGTTGAAATTTAAGAATAATTTTCATTATTGACTCATAAATGCTTCGACATAAGATCATATGAAATGGTGATTGATCCAAAGATTGTCTACGATAACTTCTTAGGATAGATCTGAGTCTTGAGTCTATGGGCATAGAGACATGAAGTGAGAGTATAGGTTCGCTAGAGAACGAGGGAACTGAGCATGACACCTTGAGAGTCAGAGGAAGTCTACCTTCTTCATCATGACTGGCTCGAAGCTGCAATAAATGTGTCTGGTTCTTTGACATGAAGGTTACATTGGTCGTTATACTTGGGTGTTATAGTTTGACTACATAACTCAGTCTCTAGCCATTCAAGAATCCTAAGGTGTATGTTTGGGCTATAGCATGTTCATTATAGGAATTGGATTGCAACCAATAGGGGATCTATCTACCATGGTAGATGAGGAGGCAGCCCATGTGATCATGAAATCAAGTCATAAGCTAGCCATGGCAGAGTGAAATAATAGAAAGAGTTTCTATTAGAATTTTCACATCGGATCTTGAATTGGATGCTTAATTCATGTGATGCGAAATTAGGATTTGATGAGATCAACTTAACTAATCGATCGGGGCTCAAGATAAAGAAACTTATCACACCAGATATACACTAAGAGGTTTGTTTCAGTTTTTCTGAATGGGTTGCACCATAATGCGGCTAGGTATAACTGTGGATTTTTGAGCAGAATTAAACTGACTGGGATGATTGATCCTACTAGTTGTTCGAAGTCAAAAAAAGCTTTTGATCTATCAGAAGTTCTTTCGATGATGTCGATGATAGAGATCCATGACATATCCCATTATATATAGAATAATTACTGCATCAACAAACAAGGATTTTCAATTTGGATATCATCAATTGTATAAAGACTAGTCCAGTTCAGATTGATTTGAAAAAGATTCAATAATTAAGAATCATGTTGCAATATATTGAAGCTATATTTCTCCTTCAAGCATCTTAAGAGTATCTCGACTGAGCAAAATTATTTGAACTCACTCCAGAACTTTACTTCATCTGCTGAAGCTTGTCTAGATCAAAAAGAATTATCTTAATTTATAAGATAAATTTGAGGAGAACATCTGATTTTTCGTTACTGCTAAATCTTGTTTTTTGACTTTGGTCAAACGTTGACTTGAATTTAACTTAGATATCTACCATGTGGTCATGACACATAGGAAGAGAAATGGGGCTTTGTCTACCTAAAAGAGAAAAGAGGGTGCAATGCCTAGGGAGGCATGCACCTAAAGAATATGACGCTGGAGTCGCATACAGATGGGACTCCAAGTTGCTTCATGCTCTCTACTTGGGTGGTGCCAAAAACTCTTATTTGACCAATCTTGGCACCACCTAAGGAGGTTTGTGAGGGAATCTATTGATTAGATTAGATGATGTATCTCATCATCATATTAAATCTGATTGCGACAAGAAGCGTGATTGATCGGGACGATGTGGCAATGCAATGTGCAGCAGGATTCTATATAAATCTATATCGCCTAGGATTTAGAGTTTCTATCTATTGCCCATGCCACATAGCCCTTCTCCTTCCTTCTCTATGCCACCCTCTGCTTCTCTCTCTCCTCTCCACGTCAAAGAGGTTTTGGGCTCAATTTTGTGCAATCAAGCAAGAGAAATGCAACAGGAAAGGAAGAAGGAGCTTACTACAAGGAACCAGTTGATCTTCAAAAGTTTTTTGAAGACTTCATGATCAGATCCAGATCTAATTTTTTGAGCATAGATTGAGAAGAAGAGATATCCAGATCTTGCTGAGTGGATACGAAGAGAATAGGCCTGCATAGGCTACATCCAGACCTAAGGCAAACACACAGGATCATCACAGGGTATAGATTACCCATAATGTAATCCAGAACGCTAGGCACATCAGGATCTCATAAGGTAATCAAGTTACCATAAATGGTATAATAATTAATTGATTTATTCTTTATTTTATTTTATTTTATTTTATCAGATCAATAAAATCATAATCTGAAGAATCTCAGATCTAATTTTGAATTCAGAGAAAATTTTGAAATATCCCTCTTGAATCAAACTCAAGATATTGAACAACATGATCCAAAAACTAGGATTTTTCCTTCAGTTCAATCAAGTTTGCTCAGATGTATGACTTAATGTGAAGATCGATGAAGAGGATAGAGCTCTCTTGTTGTTGTGTTCACTGCCCGTAGTGTATGGTGGTCTCATTATTACTTTGGTGTATGGAAAGAAGACATTAAACTGATGAAGTGGTTGAGTTCTAGGTCGAACGGTGTGAGAGAGGCTTTAAAATCTTATAAGAGAAAACCTATTCTGAGGTGTTTCTATGAATAAGAGACAAGAAGCCTAAGAAGAGGAATCGGTTAAATCTAAGGATAAGATCAAAGTCTCGGAAAATCAAAAGGCTTAAATATTATAAGTTCATCCACCTGAATCTATTAGCAGAAATTGGCCCACTTTTGAAGAATGAAAAGGGGAAAGGGCAATTCTAAGGGTGGTTAATCATGGGGGAGTGGTTGCTCTATCATCTGAAGAGAGTGAGAAGAATATACTGGGTTTGTTCAGATGAAGTCATGAGTTGGATAGCATTGGCTGGGATCAACAGTTCCATCATTACACTTAATCAAAAGTAGTTCTCCTCATATGATAGGATCCGATTGAGGGAGTGTAAGTCTTAGAAATGATTAACCCACTGTAGAGTTGCCTGGTCGTAAAATACTCAGATGAGAATGTATGATGGAGTCATACGAATAGTAGATAGAGGCATGTCGCAGAACTTGAAGAAAATTTGAATATCCTAGGTTTACTTGGAGGACAGGGGTATGCTTTCAGTTGTCAGCCCAGCGTGGGTTTTGAGGATTTTAAGGATGCAGGGGTGGGTGATCGAAATGAAAGGAACTTGAGCAACAATCTATAAGAATGGAGGGTCCAGTGGTTAAGAAAGTGCGGAGGCATCTATAGTAAGCATAGGAGGAGCAGCAAGCCTAACAAGCTGTGACATACTATCGTATGGGTCACTTAAGTGCAGGGGGCTATAGAGTTGAGTGGAGAGGTTCTAATTCAAAAATCAGAAGGAGGATGCCTATGTGAGCCTTTTTATATCTATGGCAACGCATTAGAATTATATTTTCCAGTAGTCAAAGCTGAGTGAAGCTATTTGGAGCTTGTTCACTCAGACGTATGGGGACGGCACGTGTTTGCATGCTCAGATGGAGTGAGACATTTTGTCACCTTCATAGATAACTTCTCTAGGAAGTATGGGTCATCTGATGTGGGAAAAGTCGGATGGTTTTGCCTGATTTAAAATCTAGAGAGCTAAGGTGGAGAAGGATATAGGGCAACTAGTGAAGTGCTTGAGGTCTGACAATGGAGGAGAATACACCAGCCTAGCATTCAGAAGATACTATGAGAAAAATAGAATAAAATGCCATTACACAGTGAAGATGACCCCTCAGCAGAATGGTGTCATAGAGAGGATGAATTAAGACATGGAAAAGAGAAGGCAGAAGCTTAGACTGAAGCATCACTGCCAAATCATTTTTTGGGGTGATCTTATTTATCAATGTTTTCTTATGAACAAGTCTCCCCATAGAACATTGAATTGAGAACTTTCAGAAGCTGTCTGGAGTGAAAAGAAGGTAGAGCTTGGCCACCTAAAGGTGTTCGGCTGTCTTGTATATGCTTTGGTAGAAGAAACCGATAGAAGCAAGTTGGACCCAAGTCAACAGAAGATGATATTCGTGGAATTTTCATGAGGTGTGAGGGTTTTTTACTGTGGGGATCACATTTCTGAGGTGTGTCTCAGTCAAATATGATATTTGATGAAAAGCTCGCGTTGATAGAAGTATGTGGATTGTGAGTAAACAGGACAGCATGGGACATGCTCTCAATACAAGGTTGATTTGCTTAATCAACTCAGATCGTGTTCAGTTTAAGGTGGACGTTAGGCAGGCATGGTGATAACCTATGGAGGATCGCATGGAGAGAGATCTATCTGGAAAGTGCAGAGGCAGCCACAGGCAGCACTATAGGATACCGCAAGATGGAGTGCGACTTGCATAAGCAGGAAGTGCACTATTCACAAACCAGAGCAATACTGGCTTGAGAGATTATCCTTATCGTCTCATCACTACCATGGAGATCCAGAAGAGCTTTGAGAGAGGCCAATCGAGAGTGGATCAAAAATCATGGATGTAGGCTATGATGAGGAGAGTCTCTCAGAAAGAATCAGACATGGCAGTCGGTGGATCTACCAGATGATGCTCGACCAATTAGCTCCAAATAGATTTTTACCAGAAAAAAGGCACCTTCAGAGCAAGGTGGAGTGAGGGACAAGACTAGACTGGTAGCGCAAGGGTACTCAAGAGAGAAGCGATTGGATTACTCATAAGTCTTCTGCTTCACTGTTAGACATATGTTCCATTAGGAATGCTATTATACATTAGTGTTGCTCATAACATTGGAGCTTAGAGCAAATGAACGTTTAAGATAGCATTCCTCTATAGGGATTTGGAGGAGAGCATATACATAGAGTAGCCATAGGGCTTCAGGAAGCTTGGGTCAGAGGGAGAGGTCTATTTACTGAAGAAATCACTGTACAGATTGAAACAGTCTTCTAGATAGTGGTAAAGCAGTTTGAGAGATGTGAGAAAGTTTGGTCTTTTTCAAGTGTTGATCATGACCTGTATATTTGAGGTCTCTAGAAGATGGACTCTTGGTTATACTTAACTCTTGTTGTAGATGACATGCTATATAGGATGTAGAGTAAAAAGTTGTGTAGGAGTTGAAAGAAGCTTTGTCTTAGAAGTTTGGATGAAGGGCTTAGGCCTGCAAAGAAGATCTTTGTAATGGAAATCATCAGAGATACAGAACCAAGAGGTTGTGCATTATCTTAGAGGGATCTCAAGAAGATATAGAGAGGTTTAGTTGAAAGGTAAACTGACTGAGCTGCACTAGCGGGCAATGTCAGACTCTCTAAGACAATTGTCACACAGACTTGAGATGGAGGTTCAAGAAGATGGAATAGTTCCATATGCTTCTGATGTGGGAAGTATTATGTACTTATGGTAATGTTATTCGAAGGAACATTGCATAAGATTTAAGTTACATTTTCGAACTTTTTAATAAATAGTAGCAAAATGTATATTATATAAATTATACTATGCATACATTGATCATATCAACAATTCTACTCGGATCTAACATCTAATATATGATAGAAAAATGCATTCGATCAACAAATGAATCTATGCTGCGATACGAGTTTTTAGAACTCAAAACTTTTTTGCGGGTAGCTGATCTCATAGATCTGATCAACGAAAGAAGTTATGTGTTCAACACTTAGAATCGCCACTTATCTCTGGCCTTATGGATGGTCCACATTGGAGCTCCTGAAATCCCGTCAGCTCCTTGGAAGTTGCTAGCTCTCGTCGAAGCCTTCGATGGTTGATGCATGATCATCGATCAATCTAACCTTTTAATTTTCTCATATCAAAATATTAGAACAAAATACTGGAGGATGATGAAGAGGTGTTTCAAATTTGGTGGTGATCCGATGCTCACAACATTGATCTCTTCAACCCGAACTAGATTCCAAAATAGGGTTTACGTCAGCAAAAAACCTGACACACTAAGATCCTATCGCCTCTCTATGTAGAATATATCCTTGAAAATAAGTTTTATAAAATAATTATTTTGATTATAAACACTAATTAGATCATATCTAAATTTTGGGTTCCTTATAGTGAAAATTAGAAGACAAGAGAGGCATGAGGAAACGTAAATGTTGTAGGACCTATCACCTTCAATCCAAGTTTTTTTTGCCCAAATTAATGCCAATCATATAAATTTTTACACATAATTCTAATCCTCTTGTGCGTGTACACATTCTCATATTTATTGAACATGGAATACCATGGGAAAAGTGCATGGAAAATGATAAAGGTCGAGTGGTTGGAAGGTTTTAACTACTTTTGATTTCAAAATCAAATTGAGCCTCTTATTTTTATCCAAACACCTCCTCCATGTGTTAAACATAGAAAACTCTCCTTTTGGCATGCACATATTTTTATTTTCTAAAAAAATTTTGACAAACAAAAGGGAGGGCATGGAAAGCAGATAAGGTTAGTTTGTTCAACTCCAATAACTAGGTTTGAATTCCAAAACTCAACTTATTTTGAAACGGTCCAACCCTTGGAACCAGGTCAAAAGCAGATAAGAAGGAGGGCGCATAGAAACTTTTTGGGTGAGAGAAAAAGTTATGTACAAATAATTTGGCATGGAACAGAGTGGAAAAGTCAAATATGGGTGCATGGGAGAGTTTTTGAATTCATAACTTTATTTGCC
Source organism: Cocos nucifera (assembly GCA_006176705.1). Classification (NCBI taxonomy): domain Eukaryota; kingdom Viridiplantae; phylum Streptophyta; class Magnoliopsida; order Arecales; family Arecaceae; genus Cocos; species Cocos nucifera. The sequence continues at coordinate 239,860 of QRFJ01003384.1, read as the reverse complement.
TTGGTCTAATTGGTTTTCAGACCAAACTAATTAATGCGTTGACCAATTAGACCAGGGTTATCCAACAAATTAGGCTTAGCCTAAATCCAATGGAATCTTAATTCAAATTATAAATTAATTGATCAGATCCTTGATCAAATCTGGATGAACTCCCATAACAATTAGTCCATCTCATGACTGATTCGTCAAACACAATAGGAATCAATTCAATCAAATTATTGATCTCAATTCGTCAATAAATTAAGCTAATCACAATTCATTACTAATTATTCTTTAAAAATCTCTGAGTCATTTGGATGGGTTTACAAAAAATAGGAGTCCCATTCATATGATAACTCTGAAGAGTTGCATCTACGTGGAATTCTTAACATAGTGTTCCAGAACGATGGAATCATGCTCTTAGAGTCAGACTAGTGGGCTCCTAATCAAAGAGTTCCTAAATTGATAGGATCAAAGTCCTAGTCTAGTGAGACTCTTGGTCATAGAGTTCCCCGTCAGTGAGACTCTTGACATAGTGTCCTAGCTCATCAAGACTCATGATTAGCCATTAGATTCAGGTAGAAAATCCTTATGTGTGTGACCCCATAGGTTGAATCCTAAGCTAGTAGCATAGTGTTAGGAATATGCATCTTCCCAATGGATCGGCATGGCCCATGGTGATTAGCCAAGGCAAAAGGAGTACTTTTGAGATTTCTGTGGAAGCATGAATCAATAAGATAGAAATAGAGAAGGAAGAGAAAAGAGATTTTTAGAAGAAAAGAGCTTTTAATTCAGTAATTTTCAGCATCTTACATCCCTTGATCTTTTTCATATATATAATTTATAAAGGTCAAGCCCAAGCTCATAGAAAACTATCTCCAAACCCAAACACCCCGTACATAAATAATAATCCATAAAATTAAGCCGGCCCTAATTTCAGATTGACCGGCTAACTGCAACTGGGTCAGATACAGTCCAGACTGAGCGCTTAACACTACAATTTGGGTCAAGCTCAAGTCCAAACTAAGCTCCCTAGGTTTGTGTACATGCAATAGTCTAAAATCTGCTTTCTATCTAAATTTTTCTCTGGATCTAGTCGACCAGTCTTGGACTGGAGCCGATCCGTTTCCAACTGAGCCCCGGATTAGTCTAAGTGAACCGCTAGTTTCCTGAATTACTATTGAGATGATCTCTTCCAATCGCTCCTCTTCCATCTATCTCTCATATTTTCAAGACTTGGGAGTGCACTTTAAGCTTCATTCTTCATCTTGGTGTTCCAAGTTTTTTGTAAACTCATCTTCTTTTCAATAGACCCATCCTGTGCACACATCTCCTCTAAAAGTTGACTTGGGGAGTAACTTCATGAGTGCATCAGAACTGATTCTCCTTGGTGTTGGATATTCATCAAGTTCCCCTTCACCTTCTCCAATAGCTTTTGATCCTGTGGTTCTCAAGTCTCTATGCTTTGTGGCGCTGATAGGACTGGGTTCTATGTAACAAAGAATACTCTGACTATACTGAATAGTATAAATTGCTCTGCTTCCACCCCCAACTCCACAAATGCCTCTAAGCCAAGGGCTATTTTGACTCTGTTATCCTAATGTACTTGGCCTCTATGGTAGATAGTCGTGAATTGGCTGAAAGGAAACAAATTTTGATCTCACAAGACATCGATCCACCAATTTTACGTAGAAGAGAAATCCGTAGTAGACCTCCTTATATAAAGATAAAGCATAACTTTTGCATCGCAAATCTTCAGAGGACCTGAACTTCACACATCTTCATAGATTGTTCTCCAATCTCTTTCCGACTGCCCACTAAAACCAAACCATAATGCCTTGTTCTAATGTAGAAATATCTCATAACCATTTAATGCTTTCCAGTGTTCCTCTAGGGTTAGCCATGTAATCGAATAATCGTGCTCACAGCATGTGCTATATCTATCTATTTGACACACCCATAGTGTATATCACACTGCCTTACGCATTTGCATAAGAGACCTCGTTCTATATACACCTCTACTTTTGACTGGGGGGCAGACTGCAATGAAGAGAGAACATATGGCTCGGCTGGCATCTCTATAGGTTGGCCTTCTCCATCCCAACCTCTCCAGAACCTTCTGGAACATACTTTTCCTTATGACATGGGCACCTCCTTTGCACTATCTCTGCAAACTATTCCAAGGATTTTCTCAGCTCGGATCTAAATCTTTCTCTCAAATTCAGATGATAATGCCTTTTCAACCTTTTTAACAGCATCATGTTGCTTCTACTAGCTTATGAGCATATCAATCTATATATAATAGGTACAGGGCATCTTTTTCATCTATTCCTTTGATGTAGACAAACAATCATGTTCACAAATGATGTTGAAACCCAGGCTCAAGACAAAGCCTATCAACCTTCGATACCTATGATGAGGGATTGTTTCAAGCCAATGCACAAAAGACTTCTAAGTAAACATCACATTTTCTTCCTGTTCCATTCTCCAGAAACCATCTAGACTCTTCAATGTAGATTCTTTCTTCAATAGTTCCATGAGGAAGGCCATCCTCACATCCAATATGTTCCAATTCTATGTAGCTACCACCAGTGATTCAGCAAACTCAAATAATATATGTGATCATCATAGAAGGAGAATTTTTTTTATATGCAATCTCTTCCATTTAATGAGTATCCTTTGTACACACCTTATGCTTTGAATTCTGACTCCACCTTATTTTGAAGGTGATTCTTTCTTTGTGAAACCCCACATTTAAGCAATGGTCGAGCACCTACTGGAAGTCCTAGCTGCCATGTTCGATTCTTTCAAGTGTTCCATCTCCTCCATCATGGCCTACACCATGAAATCATGGATCCTCACATCTCCCATGGTCTCTGCATAATTCTCCTAGATCTCTATGTAAGTGCATGAGTGTATAGGAGATAACCTCATCAATCCATATCTGACCGATCTCATAATAGTATGCTGGGGCTTGTGCAAATCCACTCCCACTAGCACATCTCTGTCTGATGTCTGTGGCTACTCCTACATATCTGTCTAAACTGTCGGCCCTCCATGTTAATTTTTAATCTGAGATAGTACTTTTCTATCCAGCTCCATCTCAACAGGAACACTCTTATAAGTGGATGTAACCTGCATGCCATCATTCTCTAACTGACCACCGCTATTCACCTTTATTTCTCCCATTCCATCTATCCAAGACCTCCTCAAGATGCTCTTCTCATCAAAGATAACGTCCCTACTGATCACTAACTTCTATGCCTGAGAGTTCTACAGTAGGTACCCTTTGACTCCTCGTGGATATCCTATGAATGTCATCTTTTGAGATTTTGGATCCAATTTGCTCCTCTCGGTTGCCTCCACTATTAGATATATGTGCCTTAGTAGCCAGAATTGGCTGACACTTGTAATACATTTCTAGGAGCAAAATTATAATTTTGACTATAATCAATAAAATAGATTATTTTCTATCACATATGTGTATTTAGTGTCTGTGATACATCCTTTGAGTTAATGATAATGATAATTCATATTTTCAAGAGTTGAAAATTTAAGATATGAATAATCATTATTAACTCATAAAATGCTCCCGACCATAGGATCATCATGAGGATGGTGATTGATCCAGAAGGTTGGTGTACAATCGCTTCTCTTTAGTAGATGAGTCTTGAGTCTACAGCGTGGAGATATCGAAGTGAGAGTATAGATACTCGTTAGAGAACGAGGGCACTGAGCATGACCACCTCGAGTAGTCATTAGGAAGTCTACATTCTCATCAATGACTGACTCGATGCTGCAGTGGTGTGTCTGATTTTTTGATCTGAGGTGCATCGGCAGTTCATCTTGAGAATGTTATAGTTTGACTACACCATAACTCGATCTTCTAGCCATTTGGAATCCTGAGGCGTATGTTGGCTATAGCATGTTCATTGTACGAACTAGATTGCATCAAGATGGAATCTATCTTCCTCGGTGGTAGATGAGTAGCCCTATGATGATCATGAGAATCAAGTCCAGAAGCCCATGGCCATGGCAGAGTGAAATAATAAAAAGAGTTTTTATTTAGATTTTCACATCAAACTTGAATTGAATGATTACATCATATGATAGAAACTAGGGTTTGACGAGTTCACCTTAACCCTAATCTGATCGGGGCTCAAGATAGAAGAACTTAATCACATAGGTAGCTGCACTAAGAGGTTTGCATTCAGCTCTGATGGGTTGCCACCATATACTGCTAGATCTTATTGGTGGATTTTGAGAGCAATTAGAATGATTTAAATGATCGATCATTCTAGCTGTTCGAATAAGAAGAGTTCCGATCCCATCGAAATGAGTTTGATCATGTCGATGACTAGAGATCTTGATATCTCTTCCATACCTGAACTGAACACAACTAGGTCACAACAACAAATGGTTTGAATTTGGTGATCATCAATTGAACTGATCAGTTCAATTGATCTGAATGAGATTCAATTAGGTTCAAGAAAGTCGTGCTAGCATTCGATTGAGCCTAACGTTCTTCTTTTACTATCATAAATAGTTATCCTGACTGAGCCAAAGGAGTTTGTGCTCGGTCAGAAGCTTCACTTGGTCTGACTGGAGCTTGTCCAGGTAAGAAAAGAGTTGTCTTATTTTGTAGGACAATACCTACCATTTTTGGTCATCTGTCATTTCTCATCCTTTGACTTTAGTCAAAAGTTGATCTTTGACTGGTCAAATATTGACCATTGATACTTTAACTTCTGTCCACATGTCACGCACCTATTAGAGAGCTGGTGGGGCTTGTCCCACTACCAGAAATTGGCAAGGAGGAGGGTGCATGCCAAGGGTGGCGTGCACCCAAGTTTGAGGCACCCAGGAGTCCCTGTTGGATAGGGACTCCATCTCCTTATTGGATTCCGATTAGACTCCTCTTAAGAATCAACTTTGACTAGTCTTAGGTGCCATCTAAGGATGATTTCAAGGGACTCTTTTTCCACCAATCAGATTTAGATCTAATTTCATAAAGGGTTGTGATTGGTTGGGATGAAGAGGAGTTGGATCACGCATAGTCTATAAATAAGACCCTGCACCCAACTCAAGGCATAATCTCATAGAATAATTCTCTATGCCCCAAGGCTGCCTCTCTCTTCCTCCTCCACACTAAGTTCATCTTCTCCCTCTCCTCTCCACGTCCAAAGAAGTTTATGATCTCAGTTGGTACAATCTAGGCGAGAGAAAGACGATAGAAAGCTAGAAGGCTATGCTGCTGCAAAGGACAACTGCTGATCTTCAAAAGCTATTTTGAAGATCCTCCAAATAAGATTCAAATCTGATTTTTTGAAGATGTGATAGAGAAGAAAAGGATCTCTAGATCTAGCCTGAGTGGATACTAGTAGAGGCTAGGCACTTGCGTGGCTAGATCCAGAACCTTCCGCTACTTATAGGATCATCAATGGATAATAGGATTACCCTACATCAAGGTAAATTAAATCTGATTTAATTTATCTATATTTTATTTTAATTATTAAAAAACTAAAAATATGATCTAAAATATCTCAGATTTGATTTGGATCAAAGAGAAAAATTTTTAAAATATATCTCTTAATCCGATCAGATCTAAACGAACTTGGTCTGAAAAACCAGGATTTTTCTTCATCCACATGTGCATAGGCTGTGCAATCGAAGACTTTTTGATGGCCAAGCTCCACCTTCTTTCCACTCCAGACCTCTTCTAGAATGCCTCCATTCAGCATATAATGAGGGAACTTGTTCACAAGAAAACAAGAAACAGTTAGAGCATCACCCTAAAAAGATTTTGGGAGTGATGTCTGCAACCTCAAACTCCGTGCCTTCTCGGTCAGTGTTCGATTCATCCTCTCCATGACACCATTCTACTGGGGAGTCATCCTTACCGTGTAATGGCGTTTGATGCCATTTTCCTCATAGTACCTCCTGAACTCCAGGCTAGTATACTCCCCTCCATTGTCAAACCTCAGACACTTTACCTATCTCCCTTACTCCTCTACTTCAGCAATCCAGGCTTTGAACTGGACAAACACTTTTGATTTTTCTCTGATCAAATAAATCCACACCTTCATTAAGAAATCATCAATGAAAGTAACAAAATATTTTGCCCCACCTCTAGCTAATACAGGAGCTGGTCGCCACACATCCGAGTGCACTAAATCCAACACTCCATCACTGTGCTTAGTACTTTTGGCAAACTTCACCCTATGCTGTTTGCCAAAGATATACGACTCACAAAATTGTATGCCCTCCTTCTTTAGGGCTTGGATCATACCTCTTCTGCTTAGTTCTGTGACCCATGATCATCATATGACCCATCCGATAGTGCCATAAGTCGATATAAAATCTGCTCCTCCTGTGCCATTGCTAGCACCTCTGCACTATCATTTACCATTGAGCCTTCCATTTTGTAAAGATTGTTGCTCAGTCTTCTACCTCTCATCACCACCAAAGCTTTCTTAAAAATTTTCAGACATCCACTCCCAGTCTGGCTACTAAAAGCATAACCCTGCTCCTCCAAGTAGCCTAAATAAATCAAATTCTTTTTCAACTCTGGTACATGCCTGACATTTGATAATGTATGAATGATCCCGTCGTACATCCTCACCCTGATAGAGCAATTTCAGTATTTTTGCATGGATTGATCATCTCCAAGACTGACACTTCCACCATCGGCCTTCTGATAGGTAGCAAATCACTCCCAATGAGAAGTATAATGATGCGAGCATGCTGAATCTAATATCCATCTAGTATCATACTCTTTGGATCCATATGATACAACTAGCAGGTCTTCTCCATTGCTCATAGAAGCTGTATCATCTCCCTTGCTAGCCTTTTCTTTTTTTGATTTCAAAAGGAGACCATCTCTCCTCAGGTATCCAAGCTGATGACATTTGTAACATTTCAATGTCACTTTTCTCTGATCATGAGACTTTGACCTACCCTTGGATTTTCCTCTTGTCTTCTCCTTTGATATTTTCTATCTTTCATTCACAACCAAGATCTCAGACTTAGGGTCTCCCTTGCAGATCTTCTTTCTTTGCTCATTTGATCTGAACACACCAATAACCTCTTCATAGTTTAGGGTCTCCTTTTCATAAACTAAAGTTATTATGAGACCATCATACGAACCTGGGAGAGAACATAATAGTAGCAATGCCCGATCTTCCTCGTTGATCTTCACATCCAAACTCATCACCTTAGAATGCACCTGGTTGAACCTTTGGATATGTGCAACAAGATCTTCACCTTCAGGCATTCTTAGACTATACAGTTATTTCTTCAACCACAGCTTGTTCATCATGTTCTTCTCCATGTATGTGTTCTCCAGTCTCTCCTAGAGCCCCTTTGTCAAAGTCTCTGTGCAAACCTTGGGCAAAATTTGATCAACCAAGCACATCTAGTTTGTGCTAAAAGAAATTTCTTCCAACTCTTCCCAATCCTCAGCATTAATCTTTTTTAGTCTTTCTTTCATCAAGACCTTGTAGATCCTCTGCTGAACCAACAAGTTCTTTACTCTTTGCTGCCATAGGGTAAAGTTTTCCTTGCCGTCAAACTTCTCAAAATCCATCTTGAAATCTACTTGATCCCATGACTTCAAACAAGTCAAGAATAGATCCCTAACACCCTTCACGATCACACACCAGTAAAACTGTCCTTCACAGAAAATCTAACTAGCCATAGATCCTCTTTCCAAACTTCTGTATCACCATTCCTCTGTGTAAATAATCTACACCTCAATCTAGAGACAACCATGAAGCAAACTAGAAGTTTTAGATAAAAATCTTAATGTAGTTAAACGCCTAGGTGTTTCCTTTTTTCCATGTAAACACCGCTATGATACCAAATGTTGAAAATATGCACTCTTCTCATATGGATCGGCATGGCCATCGATGATTAGCCAAGCAACAAGGAAGTACTTCTTAGAGATTTCTACAGAAGCACGATCAAATAAATCAGGAAATAGTGAAGAAGAGAAGAAGATATTTTTGAAAGAAAAGAGCTTTTATTCAGTATATTTCAGCACTCTTACAACCTTGACCTATTTTCAGTATATATACTTTACAAAGGGTCAACCCCAAGCTCATAGAAAAATTTTTCAAATCTAAACAACCCACGTACATAAAATAATTATCCACGAAAACTAAGTTAGCCCAGTTTCAGACTGGGCTGGCTAACCTACGACTAGGTTGGCTCGGTCCTAGATTGAGCCGACCCAGTTGTGTACCATGCCAATAGTCCAAAAATGCTGCTTTCTATCTGAATTTTTCTCTAAGACCTAGCCAACCCAATCCTAGACTTAGCCAACCCAGTTCCCAACTGAGCTGGCTCAGTCTCAGAGTGAACCGGCCTAGCTTTTGAACTTTACTATTGAGATTGATTCTTCTTTCGGCTCGCTCTCATCTTCTGATGACATGTCTTCTCATATTTTCAAGAGTTGAGAGTGCCACTTCTGAGCTCACATATAGAAATCGATTTTTTATACCAATTGATATGACCATCTAGCAATAGTACCCGACATCGGAATAGATCAAAAAATTGCAACGCAATAATGACGAACTTATGGAATATGGTTACCGTATAATTCATCTCCTTGATCATAATGCTCAAAAAGATAATCTAGGGTTTACTATCAATCCTAAAATTTGCCCATATTGTATTTCAAAATTTAGCGTCCATCATATGGACTACCCCGATCGAGGATTTGCTAAATTATAATACAGCGATGCACTTGCTCCAACACTTGGAGGAATCAATCCCATCTTGACTCACATACCGACAAGCCAAGTACTTGACTATACCTAGTAGCCTTTCATCACTGAATTAGAAATTCAGGTAGTCTAGTACCTAAGTATAGTGAGTTGCTTGCAAGTCATCATGATGGTCTCAGGTCTAAGAGACACTTATACCCATATTCTTTAGGACTAATCTTGATAGAAGAAAAGCTCTAAAGTTGGTCATGTTCAGTGCAGATATACCTATACATCTCACTTGCATGCCATGTCAGTATCTCAACACTCCTTGGTTACAAGGACAATCAATCTATATGGCATACAATGACCTATACTCGATAAATATTATCATCCTAAATAACAACGTATCTTTTGGTCATGAATAATTTAAGGACTAAATGATAAATTCTCCTTTGTCAAATCTAAATAATCCTAAGGACTTCATCACAATACAGGAGTTCATTAGAAGATAATAAAATTTATGATGAAAAATACTAAAATAACTTTTATTATTTGATAATTCATATACAAGTACAATAAGTAGCACAACCATCAACAGACTGATGATTAGCTTTGGAACATATTCCCAACAATCTCTCACTTAGACTAAAGCCAATCAGTGCAGTATCTAATAGCTATCTTCGACTTGAAATCGTTGAACTCCTTCACTGCAACAACTTTAGTGAATGGGTCGATTAGGTTCTTCTTTCCATCAATCTTCTAAAGGTTGACATCACCTCGATCAATAATTTCTCAGATAAGGTGAAAGTGGTGCAGAATATGCTTCGTCTGCTGGTGTGCCTCAGGTTCCTTCGCTTGAGCAATGGCTCCAGAGCTATTGCAATAGAGCAAAACTGGAATATCAAGAAAGGGTGCTACTCCAAGCTGGGTGATGAATTTTCTCAGCCACACCACTTCTTTGGCAGCATCTGATGCAGCAACATACTCTACCTCACAAACTGATTCACCATAGTGTGCTGCTTGGAACTCTTCCAGCAGACGGCCCTACCATTAAAGATGAATATATATCTCAAAATACTCTTGCTATAATCATGATCAGATTAGAAACTGGAGACTGTGAACCCCACCAGTTTCAAGTTCGATTCACCATATATAAGCCACTAGTTCTTAGTATTTCTTAACTACTTCAGGATAGTTTTAACAACCTTCTAGTGGTTCTTCCTTAGATCAGATTGGTATCTACTCACTACCCCTTGTGAGTATGCTACATCTGGTCGTGTGCATGTCATGGAGTACATGATAGAACCTACTACCAAAGCATATGGTATTCTACTCATATGCTCTCTTTCTAGAGTTGTTGTCGAACAATCCCTCTTTGAAAAAGAAATTTCATGATCTATTGGTAGATAGTCTTTCTTAAAATTCTCCATGCTGAACCATTTCAGCACAGTGTCAATGTATGTAGACTGGGACAATCCAAGCAATCTTTTAAATCTATCTCTATAAATCTTCATCCCTAGGATGTAGGAAGCTTCTCCTAGATATTTCATGGAGAACTATAATGATAGTCAGATCTTTATTCCTTGCAATGCAGGAACATCATTTTTTATTAAGAGAATATCATCCACATACAACACTAGGAATACTATTGCTGAATCATTAGCCCACTTGTATATGCAGGGCTCCTCTTCATTCTTAACGAAGCCATACATTTTGATTGTTCTATCAAATCGTATGTTCCAGCTTCGAGATGCCTGCTTAAGTTCATAAATGGATCTTTGAAGCTTACACACCTTAGACTCATCTATGGATGTGAATCTTTTGGAAAGTATCATATACACCTCTTCATCCAGCTCTCCATTTAGGAAAGCCATTTTCACATCCATCTGCTAGATTTCATAATCCAGATGGACAGCAATGGCAAACATAATTCGAATGGATTTGAGCATTGCCACAGAAGAGAATGTCTCATCATATTCAATACCATAATATTGATGATATCCCTTGGCAACCAGATGGGCTTTATAGGTCTCCACCTTTCCATATATGCCCCTTTTCCTTTTGAAGACCCACTTACACCCTATGGGTTTTATCCCTTTGAGTGGGTCAACTAATGTCCATACATCATTGACCTTCATGGATTTCATTTCAAATTTTATGGCCTCAAGCCATTTTTCAGAGTCGGATCTCTGCATTGCATCCATATAGGTGATTGGGTCATGATCGTTCTCATTGAGTTCAATAGGATCCCCATTTCAGATCAGAAAATCATAGTATCTATCTGGTTGACGTGGTACTCTACCAAATCATCTTAAGGATGGATCTACAATGGATTCTGGGTCTGATCTAATCAGATCCAGCTCTGATTCAATAACTTATGTCTATTCTTCCACCTATCGTACTTCATCAAGTTCAACCTTAGAGGCATTAGTTCCTTCACCAAGAAACTTCTTTTCCAAAAAGACTACTTTAAGATTGACAAATATTTTTTGCTCATCAGCAAGGTAGTACTGTTGACCCGGAGATTGATTTTGATGATTCTAAAATATTGAGTATATTATATATCTAATCATGTGTTTTAAAAATGTGTGTAGGATTTTTCAAGTATCCAAAATGAAGAATTTATCTCAAGAATAAATCCTCTCAAGATGCCATGCCAAAATACTTAAAAGAGCAAATTCACATATATTTGGATGGCTTGGTATAAAGAAAGTATGATTGAAAGAAGAGAAATTAAAATTGAAGGAAGTAATTATGTTTAAAAGAGTTTAGGGCCAAGAAACTCAAGTTTGGAAGGTCAAACATTGAAGAAAAATGAAGACAAAATTTTTTGAGATGTCTCGAATTTCTATCGAGAGCCCTCGAGTGATCTAGCATAATGAAATAATATTCTGGCACAGTCTCAAGAGGTCTTGAGTTGAACTCGAGATATCTTAATCTCAAAAGATAGAAACTTAGTTTATGTACTCTGAGAGCGAGAGGTATTGCAGGATTCTCAAGAGGTCTCACGGTTTCAATGAGACGTTTCATGAAAAATTGAGAGATCTGAAAATCTAGTGAGAGGTCTTGATCTATGCGGATAGCCTTCAATGGATAGTTTTCCAACGGGTATTTTTCAACCCCAATGACTATTTCAGAGCTTCCAATAGCAAGAACTCTTACTCCAACCTTCTCTAAAGATATTTAAAGATGGAGAATCAATTGAAAGAAAAAGAAGAAAGAGATTAAAGAATTTAGAAAGAGAATCTTTAAGATTTTGTAAGGAACATTGAATATCCAAAGAAAAGAAAAAAGAGAGAAGTGTTATGCATAAATTTTAGCGAGCCTTCAAAGCAATCTTCTCCAACATCTTTCACATCCTCTCAAGCATAATTTGAAGAAAAGCCAAGCTTCAATCAAGCATATTATCAGCTTATTCTTTAGGATTTAAAAGAGCTTATACTTTATTTTTTATATTATGCTAAAATTTTACTTGTATTTTTTAATTTCTTTACAAGTTTTTTTGAGAGAAAGAAACTTGGGGTTTAGGCCCATCCAAGCCTAGAATTGGACATTGTAGGTTTTGGTTGATAATCCCAAAAAACCAACTAGGTTGTTAGTGAACCCAAAAAACTAACGCTGTTAGGTTTTGGTTGGTGCTCCTGAGAAAACCAACTAGGTTTGTTTGTTAGCCTAGGAAAGCAAACATACCATAATCAAGGATAGATTATAGTAGAATTCTCAAGAGAAGCTTGGGGAGCGGACATAGGAGCGGGTTGCTCCGAACTACTATAAATCTTTGTGTGTTTGTGTTGTACTTTTTTCTTCTATCTCTCTATATACTTTGCATGCTTATAATTCTTACTTTATTTTCATAGTTTGATTTTGTTATCTTAATTTCACTGCTCATATTATATACATCTCATCCTCACCACTTAGATTAAAATTAAAGCACATAATTGCTTAGGGTTAAATTTGGCCAAAGCTTTTATAAGAACCCAATTCACCCCCCCCCCCCACCCTTGGTTTGCTATCTCTGGGCAACAATTGATATTAGAGCAAGTACTCTAATATTTATTTGTTGACCTAGCGATCAAAAGCAAAAGATCTTGGTAACCCAAAATGAAAGCTTTATTTAATGAAGGCCATTCCATTGATCGACCCCCATTATTTGATGGCTCAAATTATATTTTTTGAAAAGCTAGGACAAAAATATTCATACAAGCACATGACTATAACTTATGGAATATTATTGTTAATGGCCCACACACACAATGCATTAATTGTTGATAAAAAAATAATCCAACTAAATACTAAAGCCATAAATATACTTTATTGCTCTTTGGATTTAAGTATATTTAATATAATTTCTTCATGTATTTCAGCGAATCAAGTATGAAAAAAATTGAAAATGATTTATGGGAGAGCAAATCAAGAAGAAGAACCAAGCACCCAAGAAGTTAAGGAAGCTCACCCCAATCTATGCCTTATGGCTCATGAGGATGGAAAGAAAAAGAAGAAGAAAAGACAAAGGAAAAAGAAAATTTTGATTAAGGAGGAGCAAGGCATAGAAAAGAAAAATGAGGAAGAGGAAGAAGGTATTGTCAATCATTGTCTCATGGCTAATGCAAATAAGGTAAATCCTGAAAATTCTTCGAACTTTATATTTGATGAATTATATGAAGCCTTTAATGAATTAATTGATGATTTTAGAAAATTAAGATTGAAAAATAAAGAATTCAAAAAGTCAAATCTTCTCTTAGCTAGTGAAAAGAGTAAATTATTAATTAAAAAATAAGATATTTTGAAAGAAAATAATGCTTTAGCTAAAGAAAAGAGAAAACTTCTCAAATCTAAAAAATATTTAGTTAAAGAAAAGAATAAACTCTTAATTGAAAAAGAGGATTTCATAAAAGAAAAGAATTCATTTGTTAAAGAAAAAGAAAGATTTTTAAAATCTGAAAAATCTATGATTGAAGAAAATCTTAAGTTGAAAGAAGAACTTAATAGACTAAGATCTTCTGCTAAAGAAAAGAGTAAATTTGAAAAATCTCTTTTAGAAGAAAATGTCAAACTAAAGAAAGAGATTGAAAGCTTGAAGTCCATAGTTAAAAAGTTTATAATTGGGTCTCAAAAGCTTTAAGCCATTTTAAATGATCAAAGAGCTATTTTTGACAAACATGAAATTAGTTATGATTCAATAAGAAAATAAAAGTTTGACAAAAATATGCTCAACAAAGCTTCAACTGAAAATCATTCAATTAAGTGCTTTAAATATAATAAAGTTGATCATAAAATTTTTGAATGCAATATTGAAAGAAATGGCCAAACTTATATCAAATAAATTTGGGTTCCAAAAGGAACCATGAGCTCTAACTCCTATGGACCCAAGATGACTTGGGTATCAAAAATCATTAAGTGATTTTGTAGGTGCACCAAGGATCCAAATAAAATAAAAGGAATAAAATCTTAATGGATGCCTTGGAAATGAAGAACGATGGATATTGATGCATGGTATAATCTAAATATTTTCTCACATCATACCATCCATGATTGTTAAAGTATTTTGATTGAATATATTGACTTTTATATGATTTTATATTATGTTTACTTGCTTGAAATTCTTTTCATATATCATTAAGATTAGTATGATTGGTTGATTTTGATGATTTGAATACTTTGATTTTAAGAGGTCAATATGCTCTCCTTTAAGTATCATATCATGCTATGAATTAAAATTATCTTAAAAATCAGCTTGATTTAATAGCTTCTCCTTATCAATTATTCATTTGAGAAACTTAAATCAACATAAGTTTAATTAATTATGAATGCCCTTGATTGCAAAAGAAACAAATTTAGATATTCTCCTCATAAAATGCTAAAATTCTAATAAAAATTAGCATAAAATAAATACTTAAAGATAAGACATCAATTATAAAATTTAAAATGCTTGATATATTAAGTTGCATTGCATTTAGGTTAATCCTTAAGAATTTTAAATCCCATAGTTAGATCAACACATAGAGCCAATATCTAGATACCTCTTATTTTAATCTCAATTGATTTTATCCCCTAACTTGAAGAATGCCTTTCATACTTGGTATCAAATTAAATTTTATTCATATTATTTTCAAGTAATGAATTCACAAATTAGTTTTTCAACCTTTAATGTGGTATCAATTAAATGTGCTTAACTTGAAAGAAAAAGGGGGAGTAACAAAAATTGTAAAGCTTATGCATGCAAATTTTGAAAAAGAAAAGTAGAAGATAATGCTAAAGAATGAATATATATATATATATATATCATTTTGATAATCTAAATTTAAATTATGCTTATTTTGAAATACAGAGGGGGAGAAAAGTTGAAAGATAAAATAATTGATCAATAATTATGAAAAATACGGGGAGACAATGTAACAAAAATATTAAAAGAAAAATGAATCCTTGATATCTCCAAAATAAGGGAAGAAATAATTTTTTATCTTAATTTGATTGAAGATTTTGATCTTAAGCTCTCCATCAATTAATTTATGAACTCCTTAGATTGAGCTTTCACGTATTTATCCAATTTCATTTACATGATTTGATTGTCGTATCTTATTTCTAGACAATTAGTTGAAGTTAAAAAATGTTTGAGACATATTCTTACTTCAAATAAATTGATTTTGATAGATTCATATAATCTCAAGCTTATTTATAAATATAATACTTAACTTTTCATGTGCCAATCTTTTAAACATGATTTGCATGATTATTCTTGGTAAATGATTGGAGTTAAAGTAAATTTACAGCATATTCCTTCTCAAAAATGAATTTCTAAACTCAATTTTGAAACTCATTTAAAAATTTAAATTTGATCCTAAATTTTTTATGTGCATTGCAAATTTTTTATGAATTATTTGTTTTGAAATAATTTTTACTCAAAGCAATGAATTTGAAAATATGACTATCTTTTGCTCTGATATTATTTATTTATTTTTGCTTGATACATCTCCGATACATATCTTTTTCGAGCTTAATTGACTAAAATTTCTTAAGAAAAGAAATGATTGAACATTAAAGTATACATTATGCTTAGTTTGATGATCAAATCTTTTAAAAAACTCTATCTCTCTTAAAGCTTAAAAGTGTATATTTAAAAATTTGATTAAAAGATCATATTCATTTAAAAAGGAGGAGAGTCTATAATATTTAAATTCAAGCTAATTTTTAAAATTAAAATAAATATTTAAAACTTATTTTGAGTCAAAGGATAAATTTTTAAAAGGGAGATGATTCATTTAAATTGATTTCATGAATTTAATACATCTCTCAAGTTAATGCTTTGATGTTGATTTTGATGACTTCTTATTTCTTCCCATAAGCTTTTTGATGCTATCAAAAAAGGAAAGAGGAATGTTGAGTATATGCTTGAAGAAACTCAATGAATTGTATTGATGCTTGAAATAAAAACTTAATGCTCACTGATATGAATTGAAATATTTTTTTTTATGAGTAAATGAAATATGCACAATGAACCAAAAGAATAATTAAGAACATACATGAAGTACTTATTCAAGTGTTTAATCTATACTTTATGATACTTTTTAGCAAAATGCATAGAAATACATTATTTGCTTTTATTGTGCATATACTCAAGATTTTGTCATCATCAAAAAGGAGGAGATTGTTGACCCTGAGATTGATTTTGATGATTCCAAAATATTGAGTATATTATGTATCTAATCATGTATTTCAAGAATGTGTGTAGGATTTTTCAAATATCCAAAATGAAGAATTTATCTCAAGAATAAATCCTCTCAAGATGCCATGCCAAAATACTTAAAAGAGCAAATTCACACATATTTGGATGGCTTGGTATGAAGAAAGTATGATTGAAAGAAGAGAAATTAAAATTGAAGGAAGCAATTATGTTTAAAAGAGTTTGGGGCTAAAAAACTCAAGTTTGGAAGGTCAAACATTGAAGAAAAATGAAGTCAAAATTTTTAAGATGTCTTGGATTTTTTTCGAGAGCTCTCAAGTGGTTTGGCATAATGAAACGGTATTCTGGCACAGTCTCGAAAGGTCTCGAGTTGAACTCAAGACGTCTCAATCTCAGGAGACAGAAACTTAGTTTCTATGCATTGAGAGCGAAAGATCTCATAGGATTCTCGAGAGGTCTCATGGTTCCAATGAGATATCTCGTAAAAAATCGAGAGATCTCAAAATCTAGTGAGAGATCTTGATCTGCGCGAACATCCTTCAATGAATAGTTTTCCAACAACTATTTTTTGATCCCAACAGCTATTTTAGAGCTTCCAATGGCTAGAACTCTTACTCTAACCTTCTCTAAAGATATTTAAAGATGGAGAATCAATTGAAAGAAAAAGAAGAAAGAGATTAAGGATTTAAAGAGAGAATCTTTTAGATTTTGTAAGGAACATTGAATATCCAAAGAAAAGAGAAGAAAGGAGTGTTGTGCACAGATTTCAATGAGCCTTCAAAGCAATCTTCTCCAACATCTTTCGCATCCACTCAAGCACAATTTGAAGAAAAGCCAAGCTTCAATCGAGCACATTATCGGCTTGTTCTTTAGGATTTAAAAGAGCTTATACTCTTTTTTTTATATTGTGCTGATACTTTACTTATAATTTTTGATTTCTTTATAAGTTTCTTTGGTGGAAGAAACTTAGGGTTTAGGCCCGTCCAAGCCTGAAATTGAATATTGTAGGTTTTGGTTGGTGATCCTGAAAAATCAACTAGGTTGTTAGTGAATCCGAAAAACTAATGGTGTTAGATTTTGGTTGGTGCTCCTATGAAAACCAACTAAGTTTGTTTGTAAGTCTAGAAAAATAAACATACTATAATCAAGGATAGATTATAGTGGAATTCCCAAGAGACGCTAGGAGAGTGGATGTAGGAGTGGATTGCTCCGAACCACTATAAATCTTTGTGTGTTTATGTTGTGCTTTTTTCTTCTATCTTTCTATATACTTTGCATGCTTATAATTCTTACTTTATTTTTATAGTTTGATTTTGTTATCTTAATTCTACTGCTCATATTATATACATCTCATCCTCATCACTTAGATTAAAATCAAAGCACATAATTACTTAGAGTTAAATTTGGTCAAAGCTTTTATAAGAACCCAATTCACCCCCCCCTCCTTGGGCTGCTACCTCTGGACAACAAGTATCCTTTGGTTTATTTTGGGTAACCTATAAAACTATACTTATTAGACCTAAGTCCAAGCTTGTCTATCATTAAACGTTTGACATAAGCCAGACACCCACAAACCCTAAGGTGTGAAAGCATTGGCTTACGTCCTGTCTATATCTCATATGGTGTTTTAATAACAGATTTACTCGAAACCTTATTTAGAATGTAACAAGCTGACTTAAGTGCATATCCCCATAAGAAGATCGACAAACTAGCAAACCCCATCATGGATTGAACCATGTCCAACAGGGTCCGATTTCTTCTTTCTGACACACCATTATGTTGTGGTATTCTAGGAGGGGTCCATTGGGAGAGAATCCCGTTCTCCCCAAGATATGCTAGAAACTTATTGGAAAGGTACTCACCCCCTTGATCAGACTGAAGATTTTTAATACTCTTCCTAGTTTGATTTTCTACCTCATTTCAAAATAGTTTGAATATTTCAAATGACTCCGACGTATGCTTCATTAAATAGATGTACCCATATCTCGATAGATCATCTGTGAAGGTTATGAAGTATAAATATTCACCTCACTTGAGCTCATGGGTCCACATACATTCGAATGTGCTAGACTCAGAAGTTCAGTGGCTCGTTCACCTTTTCTAGTAAAAGGTGACTTGATCATCTTACCAAGAAGACAGGACTCATAGGTCGGAAGTGATTCACAATCACTAATATCAAGAATTCCTTCTTGAGCTAACTTGTTAATTCTATTCTTACTAATATGACCTAGCCTATAGTGCCAAAGGTAGACATCAGACACATCACTAATTCTAGGATGTTTATCGAAGGATTGAACCACGTTAATAGAAATAGAAAGTAAATAAATTTTATTATTCAATTGTCCAATCAAAATTGTAACACCATTCAAAATGACATTACAAAATTTTTTTTTATTGATATTTCAAAATCATTCATGGTCAAAAGGCCTACAAAAATGACATTCAATAAGAAAGTTGGACAATAATGACATTCATTAAGAATAACTTTATTTAAATTGATTATAAGGTTCATGATTTCTAAAGCTAGAAATGCAACTAGTCTTCCATCTCCAACATTCAAGAACCTCTCGCCTTGATCAAATCTCCTACTGATCTGCAAGCCCTACATAGAATTACAAATATGATAAGGGCTTACAGTATCTAATACCTAGGCAGTAGAATCAAATAAAAAAAATTGCAAGGTATTATCATATAATTATCTTACCCAGCAACCACTTGCTTCTTCCACGACCTGTTCGGATCCAGGAAGGCAATGTAAAAAGGATAGTTCCTCTTTCAGTGCCCCTATTTCTTACAGAAGAAGCACTTTGCCTAGCTCTGGTCGGGCTTGCACTTCTTGGTCCAATCCTGTGCAGTCTGTTGGAAATTATGTTCTAAAGCCAATCGTCAGCTTGTTGATGGTTGAGATATTATAATTAATTTATTAATTAATAAAAAATATTTTGGCATCTTTTTTTTCATTATAAATTTATATCTTTTAATGAACACCATTGTTGTGATGAATTTCTTAGGACTATTTAGTTTCAATAAAGAGATGATTTATCAATTAGTCCTTAAATTTATTCACGACCAAATGATAAGCTGTTAATTAGGATGACAGCGTCTATCGAGCATAGGTCGCTATATGCCATATAGGTTGGTTGTCCTCTTAATCAAGAAGTGTGGAGACACTGGTATGGCATACAGGTAGGATGTATGGGTACATCATCATTGAATGTGACCAACTCTAGAGTATTCTACTGTCGAGAATGTCTCTGATGGGATATAGGTATAAGTATCCCTTAGACCTGAGATCACCTCAGTGACTTGCAAGCAACTCACTGTGCTTTGATACTGAACTAACTGAATATCTAATTTAGCAATGGAAGGCTTTTGGGCACAGTCAAGTACTTACGAAGTTGGAGTGTGATCAAGATGGAATTGACCACTCCAAGAGTTGGAGAAGAATGTATCACCGCAATTCAATATAGCAAAACCTTAGCCAGGATAATCCATCAGATGGATTTGATATTTTTAAATATAATGTGGACACCTGATTAGAGTTGACAGTTGAACTCTGAGGTATCCTACGAGCATTGTGGTTAAGGGGATGAAGTATATGGAAACTATATTCGCATGGGTTCTAAGGATGGTGTTCTACACCTTTCGACCTATTTGATCGTCAAGTATCATTGCTAGATGGTCACTTCGATTGATATAAAAATTTATTTTTGTACTACTGACTTAGGTTCAAATCTATGAGGTCACACACATTAGATTTTGCATTCCGATCGGATGGTTGATCAACGGTTTAGAATCATTTTAGGGTTAAACAATCAATACGATTGATGTTTAACCTAGTGCAAGTGTTGTAGGAGGATCGATTAGCAATTAGATTACTAATTAGCTTAATTTGATTAAGCCAGGGGGCTGAGATTAAGTCTAATTAAATATGATTTAATTAGATTTAGTTTGGGCTTGATTGGATCAAGTTCAATTGACTTTTTGGATAAGCCAAGTGCAAGGAAGAACTAAACCTAGTCTAACTAGGACTCGGATCAATCTAATTTTTTAATTTGATTAAAAAATTAAATTAGAATTAAATCTAATTTAATTTAATTTAATTAAGTCTTTAATTGGATTAGAACCTAATTTAATTTAGGTGATTGGATTTTGATTTAATTTGGTTTGAGAAACCATGTTTGACCAAGTCGTAGATGGAATCCTAGTGAGACTAGGATTCCACCTTGCACCACCTTAGCCCTCCATGCCCCATGCCCTCTCTTTTTGTGCGATAGAGAGTCTCTCTCTGGTCTTCATGCATGCCCCTTCTCTCCCTCTTATTCTCATATGGTCATTTGGTGGTTGACCAAGTCTAAGAGGAAGTTAGTTCTGATTTAGGATTCTATAAGATAGAATCCTTATAAACCAAAACATCTCCTTCCATGTGTACCACCCATCTTCTATTTTCTCTTCCTAATTCTATGTGAGTGAGAAGTTTTTTTGTGCACCTCTCCTTTCTGGATTTACCAAAAAAAGTCAAAGGGATGCCCAAGAGTTGGGTGCCCCAACCACTTGCCAAATCTATTCCTGCCTTGTCTAGTTTTTGATCTAAACAAGGACTCTTCTTTCTCTATAAATTTAGGATGAATTTTAGCCAAATTTTTTTGTGAAATATAAATATTTGGAAGAGGTTTGGAGTGTGCAAAAATCAAAAAAAGAGGGTCCTTGGGCATGGGGGTTCCATCGGCACCAAACTAAGTGTCTAGGTGAGAGAAAAGAGAAGAAGAAGAGGGTCTTTTTCTAGGATTGTTTTATTCCTCATCTCTCTTCCTTCTTTTGAGTTCTTTCTAAGAGAGTCTCAAATTAGAAAACTCTCCTCTTCCTTCTCATATTTTGGAGAGTCCATGTTTTGAAAAAGAGAGCATCGGATCGACCATCGAAGAGAGATCAGCACAGTACTAGCATGCTGTACTAATTTCCTACATCAGGATCTCAGATCATGTTTGTGGACTCGTGTGGACGACTCCTAGAGACTGGATGTGTCTGCAGCTCATGAATTCATCTTCAAGCCCAGATCAGTAAGTTAGAATGTCTAACTTGCACAGATAATAGATCTGATCTATTGATTTCATACCTACATTAGATATAGTGTAAATCTAGGTTGATGTGATCAACCTTTCCTTCTCCTTTGTATTTTTAATTTTTGATATAATATCATACCTTTATCATGTACTAAATCTGAGATCTAGGTATTTACATATTTATTTAAATAAATATTTAATTTATTTAAGTCTTTCACTGAATGATCTTGAAAAAGTTTTAAGATCTACCTGTGAAATCCTAGATCTGGTTCCTTCAATTGGTATCAGAGCCTAGGTTCTTATTACATAATTTTTATGTATGTTTAAATTATTTCTTAGATTAGATATAATTTATAATCTAATCATTAAATCTAAAATTTTTAAAAAAATTTCTTATCTCACGAACTGCCATAAGGTTGTCCTACTGTAAGGTTTAACTCTTATAGTGAAAAGGTTGTCCTAGTTTGTGATGATCTGACTCTAATTATAAATTTATTAAATTTAATCAAATTTTATTTATAATTTAATAGATTTAAAATAATTTTAAATTTAAAAATAAAAAATTTTAGGTTGCATGGATTACCATAAGGTTGTCCTGCTGTAATGTTTACCTCTTACAATGAATAGGTTGTCCTAATACGTGCTGATCTAAAATATTGATCATAAAATTTTAGATTAGATCTAAGAGATTTTATGATCTGATTAAAAATATTTTAATCTAATTTCAATCATCATAAATATGTTAGATTTGATCTAGGAAGATTTATGGTTGATTATTATTGAAACTATTTCAATTACATGAACCTATTTAGATTAGTTCTAAAGTAGTTTTATATTTATTTTACTTGCATATTGATTATGAAACAAACATCCAACTTGGTTGATAGAACCATGTTGTAAAAATATTTTATAAATATAAAAATTATTTTTAAAAAGTCGAAGCTCAAACCTCAATCCAAAACTTAATTGCGAATTAAGAAGTTGAGTGATTAGGATCTAGGATTGCGAATTGAAGATCCTAAGACATAAATCATAACACATTGGGTTAAATGGGTTAGTGGGGATTAGGTCCATTAATTGGATTAGACCTAGGGTTAGATTCAAGAATGGACTTAATTAGAGAATTGACTAAATCTAATCAATTGTTGTCTTAGATTAGGTCAAGGATTCTCTAGATCAATTACAATAGTTATAGTTGGTCAAGTCCTTATCTTTAACAAAACCTAAGATGGACTTTATTTTTGGCTACACGATCTAGCACGAACTGTTAGATTGATCTAATTGAAACTAATTAAATCAGTTGGTGTCTAAGGTAAACCAGACTGATGGTTTAAAATTGGCAGCCTACTTATCTGATTATTTTTGATGGTGTCTAAGACAAGCTTTGATAGACCCTCCCACCGATCGAACTTACCTGGCTTTTTGTTAAGATTATGTTTTGATTGAATCACTTGACTATTCGAGCTAACCCATGTCAGCTAGGTAAATCAGTGTGACTGATTTAGGTGCTCCTAGACCAACCTATTAGTGGTCTTCCTTAAGCTGACTTGGTGAAGCCAGTGGGATGATCATGACAAGCTAATTAATCTGACCTACTCACTACTATAAATAAATCTCCGAAAATTATTAGGTACCTAAAATGAAATAGTTATATGATAATTGGATCATAGCCTTCCATTAAAGTGGATGATAATGGGTCCATCAGTTGGATAATCATTGAAGGCCCAAAGGCTTAGTGCTTATCAGTTGATGGAATTATCGTTCATTATATGATCTCTTTGATACATCTTCCTAAATGATGGTCAGGTGGGCCAACCAAAGTTGGGCCTGATCATTTATTGGTTAGATGGGCTAAGTATGGTCATGTTAATGGTCGAACCTAACTGGATCCTTTTTTGAGAAGGCCAAAGCCAACTGATCAGGGGCTGGGGCAAAATTTAATTACTAGAAATTATTTGAAGAAATAATTGGTTATGAACATACCCTTAGATGTACATGGGTTGGCCAACCAAAGTTGGGCTCATGTGCAGTCTATGTGGATTCTAGTATCCACTAAGAAATTTGGATAATTCCTCGAATTGAAGATAAAGCTACCAATTCGAATAAAATAGTGGGAGAAATCTTTTGATTAAAGTTCAAATCTTTAGGTTTAATGAATCAATTACTAATTAGATTTTGATTTTTCTTTATGCAGACATGGCCACTTTTCTATCACTTCAATCATTATTAGACAATGATAAGTTGGTGGGACCTAACTTTGATAGCTGGTACCGAAAGTTAAAGATTGTCTTGGAGTATGAACGGATCCTATATGTGCTGACGGATCCTGCACCTAAGGAGCCAACTGCCAATGCACGTGGAACAGTTAGAGATACTTATCAGAAGTGGCTTAATGACCAAACCACGGTGTGCTGCATTATGCTGGCTGTGATGAGCGATGAGTTTAGTCATAGGTTTGAGATAACTCAGCCAAATCAAATGCTCCAAGTATTAGAGGATTCTTTTGGCACACCCGATGATGTTGAGAGTCACAAGACTAGTTGCGCCATCTTCAACACTAGAATGCAGGATGGAGCCTCTGTCACTGATCATGTACTATACATGATCGAGATGATAGAGTGCTTGAGCAAACTCGGCTTTTCCTTGCATGAACAACTTGAAAAAGATGCAATATTGAACTTGCTGCCAAAGTCCTATCTCCTTTTTCTTACTCATTACAGAATGACAAAGCCTGAAGTAAACTACCACGACTTACTGGGGTTACTTCAAAACTTTGAGAAGGATCGCCAGCTCCATAAAAAGTCAGTGAACTTAGTGGGAGGTTCATCTTCTGGTTCTCGACCCTTTAGAAAAGGAAAGAAGAACAAGAAGAAGAAAACAAAGAAGGTGCAAATTCAGGCTGGAAAATCAGTACAGGACCAGAGCAGGAAGATCAAGCCCGATAAGAGTCAAGTTGAATGCTTCTTTTACAAGAAGCGGAGGCATTGGAAGAGGAACTATCCTTAGTACATTGCCTCCTTGGACTCGAACAGGCAGAGAAAGAAGCAAGCTATTGTCAGGTAAGGTATTTATATGATAACTCCTTGCAATTTCTATACTTGTAATATTACTGACTGGATATTGGATATCGGTAGCCCTTACCATATTTGCAATTCATTACAGGGGTTGCAGGTCAGTAGAAGATTCGAGCAAGCTGAAAGATTCCTGAACGTTGGAGATGGAAGACCAGTTCGAGTTCTAGCTTTAGAAATTTTGAAACTTATATTTGAATCTCATACCATTGTTCTTAGTGATTGTCAATTCTGTCCTAGATTCTTTTTAAATATCATTTCTATAGGCCTTTTAGCCATGAGCAATTATAAAATTTTAATAAAGAAACAAGTTTGTAATGTCATTATAAATGGTGTTACTGCTTTCTATGGATAATTGAACAATGGTGTATATATGTTATCACAACCTGTCAATGTAGTCTATTCTACTAGAAAGCATTCTAGATTAAATAGTGTATCAAATATCTACTTATGGCACTGTAGGCTAGGTCATATAAACAAGAATAGGATAAACAGATTGACTCAAGAGAAAATCCTCGAAGTCAATAATTGTGAATCACTTCCAACCTATGAGTCATGTCTTTTTGGTAAAATGATCAAGTCACCTTTTACTGAAAAAGATGAGAGAGCCAATGAGCTCTTAGTTCTAGTACATACTGATGTATGTGGACCAATGAGCACAAGTACCAGAGGTGGATATGTCTATTTCATCACTTTCACAAATGATCTATCCAGATATGGATATGTCTATCTGATGAAACATAAGTCAGATTCTTTTGAAATATTCAAACGATTTCGAAGTGAAGTAGAAAAATAAATTGGGAAGAGTATTAAAACTCTTCAATCGAATCGACGAGGAGAATACCTTTTTGATTAATTTCTCATATATCTAGGAGAGAATGGGATTCTCTTCTAATGGACTCCTGGAACACCATAGCATAATGGTGTGTCTAAAAGAAGGAATTGAACTCTATTAGACATGATCCGATCTATGATGGAATTCACCAACTTGCCGATATCCTTCTAGGGATATGCACTCGAATCGACTTGTTATCTATTAAATAGGGTTCTAAGTAAGTCTATAGTTAAAGCCCCATATGAGATATGGAGAGGGCGTAAGCCAGCACTTTCACAACCTAGGATTTGGAGGTGCCCAGCTTATGTCAAACAATTAGTTATAGATAAACTTGGACCTAGGTCTGACAAGTGTACATTCATAGGATACCCAAAAGAGACCAAAGGATACTATTTCCACCATACTGATAAACAAAAAGTGTTCGTCAGTCTTAGGACAATCTTTTTGGAAAAGAAGTTCCTTGGTAAAGGAACTGTTGCCTCTAAGGTTGAACTTGATGAAGTTCAACAGATAGAAAATCCAACACAGAATGTTGAACCTAAGTTGGATTTTATCAGATCAGATCCGAAGTCTAGTGAACCCATACCATTAAGGCGATCCGATAGAGTACCGCGCCATCGAATAGATACTATAAATTTTTGATTCAGGATAGTGATCCCATCAAACTCGATGAGAACGATGAGGACCCAATCACTTATATGGTTGCGATGCAGAGACCCAACTCTAAGAAATGGCTAGAAGCCATGAGATCCAAAATGAATTCCGCGAAGATCAATGATATATAGACATTAGTTGACCCATCTGAAGGGGATAAATCCATTAGGTGTATATGGGTATTCAAAAGAAAAAGAGGCATAGATGGAAAGGTGGAGACCTATAAAGTTCGTCTGGTTGTCAAGGGGTATCATCAACATTATGCTATTGACTATGATGAGACATTCTCCATAGTGGCAATGCTCAAATCCATTTGGATAATGCTTGCAATAACTACCCACCTGGACTATGAGATCTGGCAGATGGATGTGAAGATGGCTTTCCTAAATGGAAAGCTAACCGAAGAGGTGTATATGATACAACCTGAGGGATTCACATCCATAGATAAGTCTAAGGTGTGCAGACTTCAGAGATCCATTTATAGATTAAAGCAAGCATCTCGAAGTTGGAACATGCATTTTGATAAAGTGATCAAAATGTATGGCTTCGTTAAGAATGGAGAAGAATCCTGCATTTACAAATGGGCAAATGGTCCAGCAGTTGTATTCCTTATCTTGTATGTGAATGACATTCTCTTAATAAAAAATGACATCTGCGCACTACAAGGAATAAAAGTCTAGTTATCATCATAGTTCTTCATGAAGGATTTGGGTGAAGCATCCTACATCTTAGGGATGAAGATCTATAGGGATAGATTTAAAAGGATGCTTGATATATCCTAGTTCACATACATAAAAACTATACTAAAGAGGTTCAGCATGGAGAATTTCAAAAAGGACTATCTTCTGATAGACCAAAAAATTTCTCTCTCTAAGAAGGATTATCTGATAACTCCTAAAGAGAGAGAGCGTATGAGTAGAATTTCATATGCTTCGACAGTAGAGTCTATTATGTATGTAATGACATGTACGAAACCAGACGTGGCATACTCACTAGGAGTAGTGAGTAGATACCGGTCTGACCCTAGAGAAAATCACTGGAAGGTGGTTAAAAACATCTTTAAGTATTTAAGAAATATTAAGAACCAATAATTGATTTATGGTGAGTCAGATTTGAAGCTTATGGGGTTTACAGACTCCAGCTTTCAATCTGACCATGATGATAGTAAAAGTATGTCAGGATATATCTTTACTCTAAATGATGGAGCTATCTGTTGAAAAAGTTTCAAGCAGCATACAATAGCCGACTCTATTTGTGAAGCAAAGTACATTGCAGTATCAGATGCAGCAAAGAAAGCATGTGGCTGAGGAAGTTCATCACCAAGCTCGGAGTAGCACCCTCCACTGATGGTCCAGTCCTGCTCTACTCCGACAGCACTGACGCCATAGCTCAAGCAAAGGAACCGAAGGCACACCAGCGGATAAAGCATATTCTATGTCACTTTTATTTGGTCCGTGAGATCATGGATCATGGTGACGTCGATCTTTAGAAGATCGATGGAAAGAAGAACCTAGTCGACCCCTTCACTAAAGCCCTGGCAATCAAGAAGTTTGACAACCAAAAGTCGAAGATGGGTATTAGATACTATGCCGAGTGGCTTTAAAACAAGTGGGAGTTGTTGGAAATTGTATCTCAAAGCCAATCATCAGCCTATTGATGGTTGAGATATTGTAATTAATTTATTAATTAATAAAAAATATTTTGGCATCTTTTTTTTCATCATAAATTTACATCTTCTAATGAACTCCCTTGTTGTGACGAAGTTCTTAGGACTATTTAGTTTCGATAAAGAGAGGATTTATCGATTAGTCCTTAAATTTGTTCATGACCAAATGATAGGTTATTAATTAGGACGACAGCATCTATCGAGCATAGATCGCTATATGTCATATAGGTTGGTTGTCCTCTTAACCAAGAAATATGGAGATACTGGTATGGCATACAGATGAGATGTATGGGTACAACATCATTGAACGTGACCAACTTTAGAGCATTCTGCTGTCGAGAATGTCTCTGATAGGATATAGGTATAAATATCCCTTAGACCTGAGATTACCTCAGTGACTTGCAAGCAACTCACTGTACTTTGGTACCAGACTAACTGAATTTCTAATTCAACAACAAAAGACTTCTGGGTACAGTCAAGTACTTGCGAAGTCGAAGTGTGATCAAGATGGAATTGACCACTCCATGAGTTGGAGAATAATGTATCACTGTATTTTAATATAGTAAAACCTTGGTCAGGATAATCTATCAGATGAATTTGATATTTTGAAATATAATGTGGATAACCTGATCAGAGTTGACAGTTGAACTTTGAGGTATCCTACGAGCATTATGGCCAAGGGGATGAACTATATGGAAACTATATTCGCATGGATTCTAAGGATGGTGTTCTACACCTTTCGACCTATCCAACCATCGGATATCTTTGCTAGATGGTCACTTTGATTGATATAAAAATTTATTTCTATGCTACTGACTTAGATTTAGGCCTATGAGGTCACACATATTAGAGTTCACATTCCGATCGGATGGTTGATCAGCAATTTAGAATCGTTTTAGGGTTAAATAATCAATACGATTGGTGTTTAACCTAGTGCAAGTATTGCAGGAGGATTGATTAGCAATTAGATTGCTAATTGGCTTAATTTGATTAAGATAGAGAATTGAGATTAAGTCTAATTAAATATAATTTAATTAGATTTAGTTTGGGCTTGATTGGATCAAGTCCAATTGACTTATTGGATAAGCCAAGTGCAAGGAAGAACTAATCCTCATCTAATTAGGACTCGGGTCAATCCAATTTTCTAAATTGATTAGAAAATTAAATTAAAATTAAATATAATTTAATCTAATTTAATTAAGTTTTTAATTGGGTTAGAACTTAATTTAATTTAGTTGATTTGGTTTGATTTAATTTGGTTTGAAAAACCATATTTGACCAAGTCATAGATGGAATCCTAGTGAGACTAGGATTCCACCTTGCACCACCTTAGCCCTCCACCCCCCATGCCCTCTCCTTTTATGTGACAGAGAGTCTCTCTCTAGTCTTCACACATGCCCCTTCTCTCCCTCTTATTCTCATATGGTTATTTTGTGGTTGACCAAGTCTAAGAGGAAGTTAGTTTTGATTTAGGATTCTATAAGATAAAATCCTTATAAACCAAAACATCTCCTTCCTTGTGTGCCACCCATCTCCTTTTTTTTTTTCCTAATTCCATGTGAGTGAGAAGTTTTTTTGTGTGCCTCTCCTTGCTGGATTTACCAAGAAAATCAAAGGAGGGGCACCCAAGAGTTGCGCGCCCCAGCCACTTGCCAAATCTAGTCCTGCCTTATCTAGTTTTTGACCTAGATAAGAACTCTTCTTTTTCTATAAATTTAGGATGAATTTTGGCCTAATTTTTTTATGAAATATAGATCCTTGGGAGAGGTTTGGAGTGTGAAAAAATTATAGGAAGAGGGTCCTTGGGCATGGGGGTTCCATCGGCACCAAACTAGGTGTCTAGGTGAGAGAAAAGAGAAGAAGAAGAGGGTCTTTTTCTAGGGTTGTTTTATTCCTCATCTCTCTTCCTTCTTTTGAGTTTTTTCTAAGAGAGTCTCAAATTAGAAAACTCTCCTCTTCCTTCTCATATTTAGGAGAGTCCATGTTTTGAAGAAGGGAGCATTGGATCGACCATAGAAGAAAGATTAGCATAATACTAGCATACTGTGCTGATTTCCTGCATCAGGATCTCAGATCATGTTCATGGTCTCGTATGGATGACTCCTAAAGGTCGGACGTGTGTTCAGCTCATGACTTCATCCTCAAGCCTAGATAAGCAAGTTAGAACATCTAACTTGCATAGGTAATTGATCTAATCTATTGATTTCATACCTGCATTAGATGTAGTGTAGATCTAGGTTGATGTGATCAACCTTTTCTTCTCCTTTGTGTTTTAAATTTTTGATTTAATATCATGCCTTTATCATGTAATAGATATGAGATCTAGATATTTATATATTTATTTAAATAAATATTTAATTTATTTAAGTCTTCTGCTGCATGATCTTGAAAAAGTTTCAAGATTTACCTATGAAATCCTAGATCTGGTTCCTTCATAGTCATTCTAGTGTTTGGTTGCACCTTCTTATTCTTTTTCTTCTTGTTCTTCTTTCCTTTCTTAAAGGATCGACGATCAAAAGAAGACCCTCCCACTATATTCACCATCTTCTTATGGAGTTGGTGATCCTTCTCAAAGTTCTACAGCAATCCCAACAATCCATGGTAGTTGACTGTAGGCTTTGTCACTCTGAAATGAGTTAGGAAGGGAAGGACTTGGGCAAGGAATTAAGGATCGCATCCCTATTGAGCTACTCATGCAGGGAAAAACCTAGCTTGCTAAGGCACTCAATCATCTCGATCATGTACAATACATGATTGATGACTGAGGCCCCATCCCTCATCTGAGCACTGAAAATAGCACAACTTATTTTACACCTTTCAATGTCGTCAGGCATGCCAAAGAAGTCGTTCAACATTTGAAGCATCTCCTATGGCTGGGCATTTTCAAACCTATGGCTGAATTCATCATTCATTGCCGTCAGCATTATATATCGAACGGTGGTGCAGTCATTGAGCCACTTCTGATAAGTATCTTGAACCGCTCTCCTAGCATTTGGGGCTTGCTCCTCAGGTGCAAGATCTGTTATGGCATAAAGAATCCGCTCATGCTCCAGGATGATTTTCAACTTATTATACCAGCTATCGTAGTTGGATTCTATTAATTTATCATTGTCTAACAATGACCGGAGCGACAGGTTAGTGGCCATTTCTGCATAATAAGAAAAACCAAACCTAATTAGTATTGAATCAATTATCCTAAAGACATAGATTTTAGTCTAAAGGTTCTCCCACTATTTTATACGAATTGATAGCCTTTACCTCCAATTCGAGGAATTACATTAATTTCTTAGTGAGTATAAGAATTCACATAGACTACACACGAGTCCAACTTTGGTTGGTCAACCCATGTGCACCTATGGGTAGGTTCAAAACTAATTGCTTCTCTAAATAATTTTTAGTAATATCAATTTTATCCCGGAGACCTAATTAGTAGGCTTTGGCCTCCACTGAAAAAGTTTGGTTAGGTCCAACCATTAACATGATCATATTTGGTCTTACCTAACCAATAAATGATCAGGCCCGACTTTGGTCGGCCAACCTAACCAACATCAAAATGACTAAACCAAATCATCATTTTATAAATGATAATTTCATTAGTCAATAAGCACCAGGACTTTGGGCCTCCAATGATTATCAAATTAATGAACCTATTATTACTCAACTTAATAGAAGGCTATGATTTAGTTATCTATATAACTATTTCATTTTTAAGGATCTAATAATTTTATAGAATTTAGTTAATATATTTAAGAAAAGCAAGCCAATTTTGATCCTCCCTCTAACTTCACTAAGTCAGACAAAAATGGATTTAATCTAAGCTGGCATTAGGAGCACCTAAATTAGTTAGACTGATTTACCTAATTAACATGGATGAGCCCGAATCATCAAGTGATCTAATCAAAATCTAACTCACCAGGATGACTAGGTAAGTGAGATCAGTGGAAGGGATATGCCATTAACTCATCAAAGATCGAATCAGTGCGAATAGCTTCCAATTAAAAATCACTGGTCAAACTGCCAAACTTACCTTAGACACCATTCAGTTTATTAGTTTTAATTTGATCAACCTAGTAATTTTGGGTTCGACCATGTAGCCATGAATCAAGTCCATTTGGTCCTCGTTAAAGGCATGGACTTGACCAACTACAACTATTATAATTGAGTCTATCGAGTCCTTGACCTATTCTAAATTAATATTTAATTAGATTTGATCAATTACTCTAATTTAGTCCACTCTTTAACTAACCTTAGGTCTAATCCAATTTATGGACCTAATTCAACTAACCCAATAACCCATGTTTTATGATTAATGACTTAGAGTCTTAATTCGCAATTCTAGACACTAAATCATTATACTTAATATTTAATTAAGTTTATGGGCCGTGGGTTAGGGTTCGGCATTTCAAAAACTTTTTTCAAATTTTTGAAAGGTTTTTTACAACTTAGTATTATTCATCAATTGAGTCGACTTACTTTAAAATTGAATCAGCTCAATTCACAAACAATACTAGTTGTAGGGTTTAATCTGAAACTACGTACACTACATAATACTAAACCATGAATCAAACTTTATCTAATTATGAAATCATGATCATAAATTAGATTAAAGCCTAATATAATCAGATCATAAAAATATTAGATCAAATCTATGATTTTATGATTAACAATATAGATCAGCAATGTACCAAGACAACCTTTTCACTATAGGGGGTAAACCCTACAGCAGGACAACCTGCAGTCCATATGATCTAAATTTTAATTTTTAGATCTAATTAATTAGATTATTTAATTAATATTTAGATCAAATCTAAATTATTAATCTAAAATATGCAAGCATATTATGTTTAGCGAACCTGCTCTGATACCATTTGAAGGAAATCACACAGGATTTAAGCATGCATTTTTGAAACTTTTTTGAATAAAATAATAGCAAAAGTTAATATTAATCCAAATTAATACTATGCATGCATTGATCATATCAAATAAATTTTACTTAGGATCAAAACATGCTAATATATGATAGAAAAATAAAATGCATTCAATCAGCCAATCGAATCTACTGACTGATACGAGTTCAGAACTCGATACCTTTTCATGGGTAGCTGATCTCTACGATCTGAATCTACCAAAAGAAGTTGTGTGTTATGCTATAGCCATACACTTGTTCAGCCTCTATGGATGGTCCACATGAAGCTCTTAGTCGCGACCAGCTCCACCGGAGTGCTAGCTTCTTGCAAGGACCTTCGACAGCTGATCATGATTGATCCAATCGATCATATACTTTTTAATTTTTTAAATACTCTAAAAGATTATAACACAAATATTGGAGAATGATGAAGAGGTGTTTCAAATTTGGTGGTGATCCGATGCTCATAGCACTCGATCTCTCCACCCGAACCCAGATTTCCAAAACTAGGATTTCACTCAGCCCAAAAACCCTGACATACTAAAAATTTTATCACACCCTCTTTGTGTGGATTTTTTCCATCATATAAGCTTTTATCAAAAGATGACTTTTTGATCTATAGACCCTATTTAGATCATATCTAAAAATTTGGTATCCATAGAGGTGAAAATCAAAAGAGAAGAGAGGCATGAGGGAAAAGTAAAGTGCTGCAGGACCCTGCTCACCTTCACTCCAAGATTTTTTTTGCCCAAAACTAAAGCCCAATCACTCTATAATTCTTACCACATAATTACAATCCCTTCTTGTGCATGCATAAAAATACTCATAATTTATTAACTTAAATACCATGGGAAAAACACATGGTAAATGATAAGGGTCGAGTGGTTGGGAGGTTTTAACCACTCACTTGATTTCAAAAATCAAATAAGCCTCTTATCCTTATCTAATGCCTCTGATGCATGCTAATTTATAGCTATGGCAAGGATCCTTGAGGTCTCTCGGTGATTATCTTAGCCATTTGACCTATTTGCATCTCCAAGTTTCGAATTGCTGCTGTTTGGTCTTGTCTAAGTTTGGCTTCCAAATTTTTTATAGTTGCTTCTTGGTTTTGCATGAATTTGACCATCAGCTCTTCCATGTTGGACTTCTTTTCAGGTACTTGGAATCCTAGGGGTGGCTGTTGTGCTGCATTTTGATTGCTCCATGAGAAATTTGGGTGCTGCCCCCACCCTTGATTATATGTGTTGGAGTAGGGATTGTTTTGTTGCGGCCTAAAAAAATTACCAATATAATTAGCTGTATCAGTTGTTTTAGCAAAAGGATTACCTGTCTGGCAATTGCTCGTATCGTGTCCTCCTCCACATAGGTCACAAGTAATGCTCTGAACATGCATAGCTGTTCCCTTTAAGTTGTTGACTTCGGCTCTAAGGGCTGCAATTTCAGCTAGTAAAGTTGGCACGCAATCTACTCCCTGCACAGCTGCTAGTCTTTTTGGCATCATGCGCTCTGTCTGCCATTGATAGCTATTTGATGCCATCTCATCGATCAGATCGAAGGCTTCTTCCTCCATTTTTTGATTAATGGTTCCTCCTGCTGCTGCATCAATCATAGATCGATTAGTAGGAGATAAACCATTATAGAAAGTTTGTACCTGAAGCCATACGGGTAGTTGATGATGTGGACATCTCCTCAGCAGTTCCTTGAAATGCTCCCAAGCCTCATATAGTGTCTCCATGTCCATCTGCATAAAAGAAGTGATATCGTTGCGCATCTTAGCAGTCTTGGAAGGTGGAAAGTACTTGGCTAAGAATTTTTGGGCTAGGACATCCCAAGTTGTGATAGAACCTGCAGGAAGAGAATGAAGCCAATTTTTAGCTTTATCCCGTAAAGAGAAAGGAAATAACCTTAATCTAATAGCATCATCCGACACCCCATTAATTTTAAAAGTATCGCAAAGTTCAAGAAAATTAGAAATATGGGCATTCGGATCATCATGCATGTGTCCACTGAATTGGACAGTTGATTGAATCATCTGGATCATCGTCGATTTTATTTCGAAGTTGTTTGCTCGTACAGGCGGTCTCCTGATGCTCGAAGCTGCATCGGCTATAGATGGTGTGATGTAATCATTTAATGGACGATGTACTGGTCGAATAGCTTCATGCTGTCCTTCAGTCGCCATATCCACTCCTAGATTGATGTCGTTAGGATCTTCAGCTGCCATGTTTCTCTCTTGTTGTAGTCTTCTAATAGTCCTTTCAATTTCTGGATCTAGAGGTAGTAAGTTACTATGTCCAGTACGTGTCATGCACTAAATTTTTTTTTTTTAATAATAAAAATTAAAAATAAATTTCTAAAGTAAAGCTAGGATCAAAATTTTAATATTGTTTTAGACACAATCCCCGGCAACGGTGCCAAAAACTTGATGCGTGCTAATTTATAGCTATGGCAAGTGCACCAGTCGATCAAGTAATAAAGTGAATGAGTAGAGTATCGTCCCTAGAGGATTGGAAAATAAGTACTGAAAAGCTCTTTCCTATGCTTTATTTAGAAGATCGATTTATGAGAATAAGAAATTAAAAAAAATAAAAAAAATAATTAAAAGTTTTTAATTAAATAGAGAGAGTGTAAATTATTAGGGTTTTAAATTCAAGAGCAATGGATTACTAAGGCAATCGGTTCACCAACTCAGTCAATACAATATTCAGATTTTTAGATTAATTTTATTTCATGTGACGGTGGAGTCTCCTAATTTATTCACTATCCTTTGGTCCAGGCATAGCAAATCTATTAATATTTATTAATTATCCTTTGGTCCAGGTGTAATTTAAATAAATATTAATGCATTAGGTTTTGTGAAACCCTCTAATTAAAATACGCTGCGTCCAAAGCGCACTAAAATTCCCGCATGCATATGAATTCTAATTTGATTCATAATACAAGGTATATAATCAAGAAGCATTAACATAGATGTACTTGGTCCGTAACATCTATGTTCATCAGATCAATTAGAAGATGGCCAGTAATCTAAAAGCATTAAGATCAGATTTATATACTCCTCATGAATAAAATTTAAAAATAAATCATACTGAATATTGCATCAAAAGAGTGGCTACACCTTAGCCTTAGTAAAATAAAATTTAGTTCATGATAACAAATTCAAAAATAGCAAATAAAATAAAAAGCATAGAGAAATTAGACTGTTTGATTGCTGAAATTGATTGTCTGCTGCTCTTGATGTGGAGAACTTGGCGAAGAAGAAGAGGCTCCTTGATCGATGTCTTGATCGTCGAAGAAAAATCAAAAACCACTTTTTTTGATTTTCTCACAAAT
Source organism: Cocos nucifera (assembly GCA_006176705.1). NCBI lineage: Eukaryota > Viridiplantae > Streptophyta > Magnoliopsida > Arecales > Arecaceae > Cocos > Cocos nucifera. The sequence goes on along the minus strand of QRFJ01003384.1, from coordinate 203,964 downwards.
CACTTTTTTTTATCTCTCTCCTCTCTCTTTCTCTCTCTCTTTCTCCCTCTCTCTCTTTCTCCCCGTCTCTCTCTTTGTCTCTCTTCTTTCTTTTTTTTTTTTCACGGCAACAGGCTTTTTTTATAGGTAAAGAGTTTTATTCCCCCCAAAATTCATCAAAAATTAGGTTTAGGACTCCTAAATCAACTCAAATTAAGATCTGGGTAATTCTGCCCGTTAGATCTTGATCAAACGGTCCAAAAACCACTCAAAAACCCCTTAAAATAACCCAGATCAAGTCGGATTTAATCTCAGCCGTTGGATCGACCGTTGGATCGAATCTGGACCGTCCGATCGCGTTGAAATAAGCCTTCAGACCTTTAGTTTTATGTCGGGATGAATCTCGGCCGTTGGATCTCGATCGGGAGCTGCGGATGCCGTCCATCAGCGCCTTCTTCTCGTCCGTCCGATCAAGCTTCAGTGAAAACCGCCCGTTGGATCAGCCAGAATTCCCAAATTGCCCTCCGTGGACCGTGCGCGAGCCCGGTGTTGCATGGACCGCCGCGTTCTTCAGCCAATCAGCGCGCTCTTTATGCTGTGAAATTCCCGAATTACCCTTCAGATGGTCCACCGTGCGCCGCGAAAAATGCTGACGTCATCCTGACGTCAGCGTTGCGTCGGTTTTTTTTTTTTTTTTTTTGAAATTCAATTCTGGGCTCGTTTGAAGTCCGTTTTGCCTGAAATTTTTTTCATCTGAACCAGAAAAATAAGATCTTCACATTGGTGGCCTTCTTTCCTACATAAGATTAATAAAAGTATCAATTTCTAATAAAATAGATTAATTTATTTTATAATTTAATACTTTTATTAGTATATTTTTACCACTTATCA
>QRFJ01003384.1:113970-203069 GCA_006176705.1 Cocos nucifera | reverse complement strand
AAATGAGGAAGAACTTTCGATCTGATCGATGAGATGGCATCAAATAGCTATTCATGGCAGACAGAAACGTATGAATGCAAAAAAGACTAGCAGCTGGCAGGAGAGTATTGTAATGCGCAACACTTACTAGCTAAATTGCAGCCCTTAGAGCCGAAGTCACAACTTAAAGGAACAGCTATGATATTCAGAGCATTACTGTGTGACCTGTGGTGAGAAGGACATCGATATGAAGCAATTTGCCAAACAGATAATCCTTTTGCTAAACAACTGACTACAGGCTAGGATTTATATTGGTAATTTTTTAGGCCCGCAACAAAGACAATCCTTACTCCAACACATATAATCAAGGTGGGGGCAGCACCCAAAATGTTCTAGGAGCAATCAAAATGCGCACACAACAGCCACCCTAGGATTCAAGTATGAAAAGAATGTCCAACAGGTAAGAGGCTGATGGTCAAAATTCATGCAAAACCAAGCAGCAACTATAAAAAATTTGGAAGCCCAATTAGACAAGACCAAACACAGCAATTCGAACTTGGAGATGCAAATAGGTCAAATGGCTCAGATCAATCACCGAGAGACCTCAAGATCCTGGGCCATAGCTATAAATTAGCAATCAATTCAGAGGCATTAGTAAGGATTAAGAAGGCTTATTTGATTTTTGAATCAAGTGAGTGGTAAAACCTCCCAACCACTGCGACCCCTTATCATTTAACATGTGTTTTTCCCATGGTATTTAAGTTAATAAATTATGAAGTATTTTTATCATGCACAAGAAGGGATTGTAATTATTGTGGGTAAGAATATAGAGTGATTGGGCTTTAAGTTTTGGGCAAAAAAAAATCTTGGGTGAAAGGTGAGCAGGGTCCTGGCAGCACTTTACTTTTCCCTCATGCTCCTTCTCTTTTGATTTTCACGCTCTATGGATACAAATTTTTTAGATATGATTAAATAGGGTCTATAGAATCAAAAAGTCATCTTTTGATAAAACTTATATGATGGAAAAAATCCATCCACAGAGGGTGTGATAAAATTTTGTATGTCAGGTTTTTGGGCTGAGTGAAATCCTAGTTTTGGAAATCTTGGGTTGCGGGTGGAGAGATCGAGTGTATGAGCATCGGATCACCACCAAAATTTGAAACAACTCTCATCATTCTCCAAATTTGTGTTTATAATCTTTTAGAGTATTTAAAAATTAAAAGTATATGATCGATTGGATCAATCATGATCAGCTGTCGAAGTCCTTGCAAGAAGCTAGCACTCCGGTGGGAGCTGGGTCGCGACTAAGAGCTTCATGTGGACCATCCATAGGGGCTGAACAAGTGTAATGGGCTATAGCTAACCAACAACTTCTTTTGGTAGATTACAGATCGTAGAGATAGCTACCCATGAAAAGGTATCGAGTTCTGAACTCGTATCAAGTCAAGTAGATTCGATTGGCTGATTGAATGCATTTTAATTTTTCTATAATATATTAGCATGTTTTGATCCTAAGTAAAATTTATTTGAATATGAATCAAATGCATGCATGATAATTAATTTGGATTAATATTAACTTTTGCTATTATTTTTATTCAAAAAAGTTTCAAAAACTGCATGCTTAAATCCTGTGTGATTTCCTTCATGGTATCAGAGCAAGGTTCGCTAACATAATATGCTTGCATATTTTAGATAATATTTAGATTGATCTAAATATAATTAAATATCTAATTAATTAGATTCTAAAAAATTAAATTTAGATCATAATGACTGGCAGGTTGTCCTGCTGTATGGGTTTAGCCCCTATAAGTGAAAAGGTTGTCTGGTACATTGCTGATCTATATTGTTATCATAAAATCATAGATTTGATCTAAATTTTTATGACTGAATTATATTAGGCTTTAATCTAATTTATGATCATGATTTTCAATATTAGATAAAGTTTGATTCATGGTTTAGTAATTATTAGGTGTACGTAGTTTCAGATTAACCCTACACTAGTAATTGTTGTGAATTGAGCCTGATTCAATTTATAAAGGTAAGTCGACTCAATTGATGAATAATACTAAGTTGTAAAAAACCTTTCAAAAATTTGAAAAAAGGTTTTTTGAAATGCCGACCCTAAACCCACGGCCCATAAAACTTAATTTAAATATTAAGTATAATGATTTTTAGTGTCTAGAATTGCGGAATTAATGACTCTAAGTCATTATCATAAAACAGGTTAATTGGTTTTAGTTTGAAATAAGGTTCCATAAAATTGGATTAGACTAAAGGTTAGTTAAAGAGTGGAATAATAGAGTAATTGAATCAAATCTAATTAAATATTAATTTAGAATAGTCAAGGACTCGATAAGACCTGCAATTATAATAGTTTGTAGTTGGTCAAGTCATGCCTTTAAACGAGGACCAAATGGACTTGAATTTCATGGTACATGGTCGAACCCAAAATTACTAGGTTGATCAAATTAAAACTAATAAACTGAATGGTGTTAAGGTAAGTTTGGCAGTTTGACCCAGTGATTTTTAATTGGAAGCTATTCGCACTGATTCGATCTTTGATGAGTTAATGGCAATATCCTTCCCACTGATCTCACTTACCTAGTCATCTGGTGAGTTTAGATTTTGATTAGATCACTTGATGATTCGGGCTCATCCATGTTAATTAGGGTAAATCATCTAACAATATTTAGGTGCTCCTAATGCCAGCTTAGATTAAATCCATTTTTGTCTGACTTAGTGAAGTTAAGGGAGGATCAAATTGGCTGCTTTTCTTAAATATATTAACTAAATCTATAAAATATTAGATCCTGAAAAATGAAAAGTTATATAAGATAACTAAATCCATAGCCTTCTATTAATTGAAGTAATAATAGGTTTCATTAATTTGATAATCAATTCTGGAGGCCCCAAAGTCCTGGTGCTTATTGACTAATGAAATTATCATTTATAAAATGAATGATTTGGTTTAGTCATTTTGATGTTGGTTAGGTTGGCCGTACCAAAGTCGGGCCTGATCATTTATTGTTAGGTAAGAACCAAATATGATCATGTTAATGGTTGGACTAACCAAACTTTTTCAGTGGAGCAAAGCTACTATATAGGTCTCCGGATAAATTGATATTACTAAATTTATTTAGAGAAGCAATTAGTTTTGAAACCTACCCTAGGTGCACATGGGTTTGACCAACAAAGTTGGACTCGTGTGCTAGTCTATCGTGAATCTTATTACTCACTAAGAAATTAAATGTATTCCTCGAATTGGAGGTAAAGCGTTCAATTCGTAAAAAATAGTGGAAGAACCTTTAGACCTAAAATCTATGTCTTTGGATAATTGATTCAATATTCTAATTAAAGGTTGGTTTTTCTTAATTATGCAGAAAATGGGCCACTAACGCTGTCGCTCCGGTCATTGGTTTAGACAATGAATAAATTAATAGAATCCAAGACTACCGAAGCTGGTATAATAAGTTTTGAAAATCAATGCCTGGAGCAATGAGCGGATTCTTTATCCATAACAGATCTTGCAACCTGAGGAGCACGCCCCAAAAAATGCTAGGAGAGCGGTCAAGATACTTATCAGAAGTGGCTTCAATGACTGCACACCGTTCGATATATAATGCTGACGGCAAATGAATGATGAATTCAGCCATAGGTTTGAAAATGCCCAGCCATAGGAGATGCTTCAAATGTTGAACGACTTCTTTGGCATGCCTGACGACATTGAAAGGTGGTAAAATAAGTTGTGCATATTTTAAGTGCTCAGATGAGGGATGGGGCCTCAGTCATCAAGTCATGTTTGTACATGATCGAGATAGATTGAGTGGCTTAGCAAGCTAAGGTTTTTCCCTGCATGAGTAGCTCAATGGGATCGATCCTTAATTTCTTGCCCAAGTCCTTCCCTTCTAAACTCATTTCAGAGTGACAAAGCCTACAGTCAAAACTACGCATGGATTTGTTGGGATTGCTGTAGAACTTTGAGAAGGATACCAACTCCATAAGAAGATGGTGAATATAGTGGAAGGGTCTTCTTTTTGATCGTCGATCCTTTAAGAAGGAAAGAAGAACAAGAAGAAGAATAAGAAGGTGCAACCAAACACTAGAATGAACTATGAAGGAACCAGATCTAGGATTTCATAGTAAATCTTGAAACTTTTTCAAGATCATAGCAAGCAGAAGACTTAAATAAATTAATACTTTATTTAAATAAATATTAAATATCTAGATCTTCATAATCTATTACTGATAAAGGCATGATATTAAAAATCAAAATTAAACACAAAAGGAGGAAGAAAAGGTTGATCACATAACCTAGATCTACAACTACATCTAATGCAGGTAATGAAATCAATAGATTAGATCAATTACCTATGCAAGTTAGATGTTCTAAACTTGCTTATCTAGGCTTGAAGGATAAGTCATGAGCTGAACACACGTCCGACTTTAGAGTCATCCATACGAGACCATGAACATGATCTGGATCCTGATGCAGGAAAATCCAGCACAGTATCTAGTATTATGGCTAATCTTCTTCTATGGTCGTATCAATGCTCCCTTTCTTCCAAAACATGGCTCCCTAAATATGAGAAGGAAGAGGAGATGTTTTCTATTGAGACCTCTTAGAAAAACTCAAAAGAAGATAGAGAGATGAGGAATAAAACAACCCTAGAAAAGACCCTCTTCTTCCTTCTCTTTCTCTCACGCTAAACACCTAGTTTGGTGCCGATGAACCCCCATGCCCAAGGAACCTCTTCTATAATTTTTATCACACTCCAAACCTCTCCCAAGGATCTTATAATTTCAATAAAAAATTAGGCCTAAAATTCATCCTAAATTTATAGAAAAAGAAGAGTTCTTATCTAGGTCAAAAACTAGATAAGGCAGGACTAGATTTGGCAGTGGCTGGGGCGCGAACTATTGGGTGCCACCTCCTTTGATTTTCCTTGTAATCAGCAAGGAGAGGCACACAAAAAAACTTCTCACTCATCATGAATTAGGAAAAAAAAAAAGGAGCAATGGGTGGCACACAAGGAAGGAGATGTTTTGGGTTTATAAGGATTTTATCTTAATAGAATCCTAAATCAAAACTAACTTCCTCTTAAGACTTGGTCAAACCACAAAATAACATAATGAGAAATTAAGGGCGAGAGAAGGGGCAATGTGTGAAGAGCTAGAGAGAGACTCTCTGTCACATAAAAGGAGAGGGCATGGGGGTGAGGCTAAGGTGGTGCCAAGTGGAATACTAGTCTCACTAGGATCCCATCTATGACTTGGTCAAATATGGTTTTTCAAAACCAAAAATTAAATCAAACCAAATACACTAATTAAATTAGTCTAACCCAAATTAAAAAACTTAATTAAATTAATTAAATTATATTTAATTTTAATTTAATTTCTAATCAATTTAGAAAATTGGATTGACCCGAGTCCTAAAATTAGATGAGATTAAGTTCTTCCTTGCACTTGGCTTATCCAATAAGTCCAATTGACTTGTCCAATCAAGCCCAAACTAAATCTAATTAAATTATATTTATTAGACTTAATCTCAATTTCCTATCTTAAATCCAAATTAAGCCAATTAGCAATCTATTGCTAATCAATCTCCCTGCAATACTTGCACTAAGGTTAACACCAATCGTATTGATTAATTTAACCTAACGATTCTAATTGCTGATCAACCATCCGATCGGAATGTGAACTCTAATATGTGTGACCTACATAGGCCTAAATCTAAGTCAGTAGCATAGAAAATTAAATTTTATATCAATCATAGTGACAATCTAGCAAAGATATCCGATGGTTGGATAGGTCGAAGGTGTAGAAACACATCCTTAGAATCCATGCGATATAGTTTCCAATATAGTTCTCCCCTTGGCCATAATGCTCGTAGGATATCCTCAAAGTTCAACCTGTCAACTCTGATAAAGGTTATCCAACATTATATTCAAAATATCAAATTACATCTGATAGATTATCCTGACCAAAGGTTTTACTATATTAAAATACAGTGATAACATTCATTCTCCAACTCAGGGAGCTGGTCAATTCCATCTTGATCACAACTAATTCGATTCGCAAGTACTTGACTGTACCCAGAAGTCTTTTGTTGTTGAATAGAAATTCAGTTAGTCTGGTAACGCAAAGTACAGTGAGTTGCTTGCAAGTCACTGAGGTATCTTCCAGGTCTAAGGGATATTTATAACCTATATCCTATCAGAGACATTTCTCGACTAGCAGAATGCTCTAAAGTTGGTCAACGTTCAAATGATGTTGTACCCTACATGCTCATCTGTATGCCATACCAGTAATCTCCATATTTCTTGTTAAGAGACAACCACCTATATGCATATAGCATATCTATGCTCCGAAGATGCTGTCGTCCTAATTAATTAACCTATCATTTGTGCATGAACAAGATTTAAGGACTAATTCGATAAATCTCTCTTTATCGAAACTAAAATAGTCTAAGAACTTCGTCACAACAAGGGAGTTCATTAGAAGATGTAAATTTATATGAATAAAAAAGATGCCAAATAATTTTTTATTAATTAATATTAATTACAATATCTCAACCATCATAGGCCTGATGATTGGCTTGAGATACAATTTCCAAAAACTCCCAACTTGTTTTTAAAGCCAACTCGGCATAGTATCTAATAACCCATCTTGACTTTTGGGTTGTCAAACTTCTTGATTGCCAGGGCTTTATGAAGGGGTCGACCTGGTTCTTCTTTCATCGACTTCTAAAGATCGACGTCACCAGATCCATGATTCACGGACCAAATAAAGTGACATAGAAATATGCTTTATCCGCTGGTGTGCCTTCGGTTCTTTTGCTTGAGCTATGGCGTAGTGCTGTCGGAGTAGAGCAGGACTGGACCATCAGTGGAGGGTGCTCTCCGAGCTTGGTGATGAATTCCTCAGCCACATGCTTTCCTTTGCTGCATCTGATACTGCAATGTACTTTTGCTTCACACATAGAGTCGGCTATTGTATCTGCTTGAAACTTTTTCAAACAGATAGCTCCATATTTAGAGTAAAGATATTCCTGACATACTTTTATTACTATCATCAATGGTCAGATTGAAGCTGGAGTCTGTAAACCCCATAAGCTTCAAATCTGACTCACCAATAAAATCAATTATTGGTTTCTTTAATTTTCTTTAAATTACTTAAAGATTTTTTTAACACACCTTCCAAGTGATTTTCTCTAGGTCAGACCGTATCTACTCACTACCTCCTAGTGAGTATGCCACGTCTGGTTCTGTACATGTCATATACATACATAATAGTCTAGCCTGTCGAAGCATATGAAATTCTACTCATACGCTCTCTCTCTTTTAGGAGTTATCAGATAATCCTTCTTAAGAAGAGAATTTTTTTGGTCTATCAAAGATAGTCCTTTTTGAAATTCTCCATGCTGATACCTCTTTAGTATAAGTTTTTATGTATGTGAACTTAGGATATATCACAGCATCCTTTTTAAATCTATCCATAGATCTTCTCCTAAGTTGGATGCTTCACGCCAAATCCTTCATGAAGAACTATGATGATAACTAGACTTTTATTCTGTAGTGCGGCAGATGTCCATTTTTATTAAGAGAATGTCATTCACTCAAGATAAGGAATGACAACTGCTGGACCATTTGCCCCATTTTGTAAATGCAGGATTCCCTTCTCCCATTTTAACGAAGCCATAACATTTTGATCATTTATCAAATGCATGTTTCCAACTTCGAGTATGCTTGCTTTACATCTATAAATGGATCTCTGAAGTCCTGCACAACCTTAGAACTTATCTATGGATGTGAATCCCTCAGGTTGTATCATATACCCTTTCGGTTAGCTTTCCAATTAGGAAAGCCCATCTTCATCATCTCGCCAGATCTTCATAGTCACAGGTGGTGTAGTTATTGCAAAGCATTAATCCCAAATGGATTTGAGCATTGCCACTAATGGAGATGTCCTCATCTAATGTCAATAGCATAATGTTGATGATACCCCTTGACAACAAGAGAACTTTATAGGTTCCACCTTTCCATCTATGCCTCTTTTTCTTTTGGAAATACCCATAACACCTAATGGATTTATCCCCTTCAGATGGGTCAACTAATGTCTATATACTCATTGATCTTGCGCGAATTTCATTTTTGATGCTCAATGGCTTTCTAGCCATTTTCTTAGATTGGGTCTCTGCATCGCAAACCATATAAGGATTGGGTCCTCATCGTTCTCATCGAGTTGATGGATCACTATCTGATCCAAAAACTTTATTAGTATCTATTCGATGCGCGCGGTACTTCTATCGGATCGCCTTAATGGTATTGGGTTTCACTAGAAAGCTTCAGATCTGATCTGATAACATATCCAACTTAGGTTCAACATTCTGTGTTGTGATTTTCCTATCTGTTAACTTCAATTCAAGTTCAAACCTAGGAGCAACAGTTCTTTACCAAGGAACTTCTTTTTCCAAAAAGATTGTCCTAAGACTGACGAACCACTTTTGTGTTTATCAGTATGGTGGAAATAGTATCTCTTTGGGTCTCTTTTGGGTATCCATATGAATGTACACTTGTCAGACCTAGGTCCAAGTTTATCTATAACTAATTGTTTTGACATAGACGTTGGCAGCCTCCAAATCCTAAGTTGTGAAAGTGCTGGCTTAACGCCCTCCTCCATAACTCATATGGGCTTTTAACTATAGACTTACTTAGAACCCTATTTAATAGATAACAAGTCGATTCGAGTGATATGCCTAGAAGGATATCGGCTAAGTTGGTGATTCCATCATAGATCGGATCATATCTAATAGAGTTCAATTCTCTTCTTTTAGACACACATTAATGCTAATGGTGTTTCCAGGAGTCCATTAGAAGAGAATCCCAATTCTACTCCTAGATAATTGAGAAATATCAAAAGTATTACTCCCTCGTCGATATCGATTGAAGAGAGTTTTAATCCCTCTTCCCCCAATTTATTTTTCTACTTCACTTCGAAAATCGTTTGAATAATTTCAAAAAGAACTGACTTATGTTTCATCAGATAGACATATCCATATCTGGATAGATCATTTGTGGAAAGTGATGAAATAGACCATATCCACCTCTGGTACTTGTGCTCATATGGTCCACATACATCAGTATGTACTAGAACTAAAGAGCTCATTGGCTCTCTCTCTTTTTCAGTAAAAGGTGACTTGAATTTCATTATTAACAAAAAGACATGAATCATAGGTTGGAAAGTGGGAATTCAACAATTATGGACTCGAGGATTTCTCTTGAGTCAATCTGTTTATCTATTCTTGTTTATATGACCTAGCCTACAGTGCCATAAGTAGATATTTATGACACTAATTTAAATGCTAGATGCTTTTCTAGTAGAATAGACTTACTTGACAGGTTGTGATAACATATATACACCAAATTGTTCAATTATCATAGAAAGCAGGTAACACCATTTATAATGACATTACAAACTGTTTCTTTTAATTAAATTTTATAAATTGCTCATGGCTAAAGGCTATAGAAATGATATTAAAAAGAATCTAGGACAGAATTGACAACTCACTAAGAAACAAGGTATGGAAGATTCAAATATAAAGTTTCAAAATTTCTAAAGCTAGAACTCGAACTCGGTCTTCCATCTCCAACGTTTCAGGAAATCTTCAGTGCTTGCCCTCGAATTTTCTGACCTGCAACCCCTGTAATGAATGCAAATATGGTAAAGGGCTACCGAATATCCCAATATCCAGTCAGTAATATTACAAGTATGAATTGCAAGGAGTTATCAATAATAAATACCTTTACTGACATAGCTTTTGCTTCTTTCTCTGCCTGTTCGAGTCCAAGGAGGCAATGTACTAAGGATAGTTCCTCTTCCAATGCTCTCGCTTCCTTGTAAAAGAAGCATTCAACTTGACTCTTATTCGGGCTTGATCTTCCTGCTCTGGTCCTGTACTGATTTTCACAGCCATGAATTTGCACCTTCTTTGTTTTTCTTCTTCTTGTTCTTCTATTCTTTTCTAAAGGGTCGAGAACCAAGAGATGAACCTCCCACTAAGTTCACTGTTTTTTATGGAGCTGGCGATCCTTCTCAAATTTTGAAAGTTAACCCAGTAAGGTCGTGGTAGTTTAACTTCAGGCTTTGTCATTCTGAATGAGTAAGAAAAGGAGAATAGGATTGGGGCACAAGTTCAATTTGATTAAGCATCTTTTTTCAAGTTGTTCATGCAAGGAAAAAGCCGAGTTTGGCTCAAGCAGCTCTATATCTCGATCATGTTTAGTACATGATCATGACAAGAGGCTCCATCCTGCATTCTATGTGTTGAAGATGGCGACTAGTCTGTGACTCTCAACATCATCAGGGTGTGCCAAAAGAATCCTTCTAATACTTGGAGCATTTGATTTGGTGAGTTATTCAAAACCTATGACTAAACTCATCGCTCATGCAACAGCCAGCATAATGCAGCACGACCGTGGTTTGTCCATTAAGCCACTTCTGATAAGTATCTCTAAACTGTTCACGCTGCATTGGCAGTTGGCTCCTTAGGTCAGGATCCGTCAGCACTACTAGGATCCGTTTCATACACTCCAAGACAATCTTTAACTTTCGGTATCCAGCTATCAAAGTTTAGGTCCCACCAACTTATCATTGTCTAATAATGATTGAAGTGATAGAAAGTGGCCATGTCTGCATAAAGAAATTCAAAAATCTAAATTAGTAATTGATTCATTAAAACCTAAAGATTTGAACTTTAATAAAAGATTTTCTCCCCAACTTTTATTCGAATTGGTGCTTATTCTTCATTCGAGGAATTATCCAAATTTCTTAGTGATACTAGAATCCCACGATAGTACGTGCACATGAGCCCAACTTTGGTGGCCAACCATAGTACATCTAAAGGGTAATGTTCAATAACCATTATTTTCTTCAAAATAATTTCCTAGTAATTAAAATTTTGCCCGCACCCCCTGATCATTGCTTTGGCCTTCTTCAAAAAAAGGATCCAGTTGGTTTGACCATTAACATGAACCAATACTTAGCATCTAACCAATAAATGTCAGGCCCTAATTGGTTGGCCCACCTGACACATCAATTTAGGAAGATGTATCAAAGAGATCAATATAATGAGACGATAATTCCAATCAACTGATAAGCACTAAGCCTTTGGGCCTTCAATATTATCCAACTGATGGACCCATTAATCATCCCACTTTTAATGGAAAGGCTATTGATCCAATTATCATTCATATAACTATTTCATTTTAGGTAGCATAATAATTTTCAGAGATTTATTTATAGTAGTGAGTAGGTCAGATTAATGATTTAGACTTTGTCATGAATCATCCCACTGGCTTCACCAACGTCCAGCTTAAGGAAGACCACATATAGGTTGGTCTAGGAGCACCTAATCAGTCTCACATCACTGGATTTCCTAGGCTGACATGGGTTAGCTCGAATAGTCAAGTGATTCAATCAAAACATAATCTTACAAAAGCCAGGGTAAGTTCGCATCGTGGGGAGGGTCTATCAAAGCTTGTCTTAGACACCCATCAAAAAATAATCAGATAAGTAGGGCTGCCAATTTAAACCCAATCAGTCTGGTTTACCTAGCAGCCCAACTGAATTTAATTAGCTTTAATTAGATCAATCCCTAAAGTTCGTGCTAGTCGTGTAAGCCAAAAATAAAGTCCATCTTAAGTTTTGTTAAAGATAAGGATTGGCCAATATACTTTGTATTGATCTAAGAGAATCCCTTGACCTATCTAAGACCAACAATTGATTAGATTTAGTCAATTCTCTAAATTAAGTCCTATTCTTACGAATCTAACCCTAGGTCTAATCCAATTGAATAGGTAGCACAACTACACGTAACCAACTAACCCCATTTAACGCAATGTGTTATGATTTAATGTCTTAGGATCTTCAATTCGCAATCCCTAAGATCCTAATCACTCAACTTCTAATTCGCAATTAAGTTTTGGATTGAGGTTTTGAGCTGTCGACTTTTTAAAAATAATTTTTAATATTTATATAAATATTTTACAAACATAGGTTTTAATCAACCCAAAGTTGGATGTTTGTTTCATAATCAATATGCAGTAAAATACATATAAACTACTTTAGAACTAATCTAAAATAGTTCATGTAATTGATAATAATTTCAAAATAATCAACCATACAATCTTCCTAGATCAAATCTAAATATTTATGAATGATTGAAATTAAGATTAAAAATATTTTTTAAATCAGATCAATAAAATCTCTAGATCTAATCTAAAAATTTTATGATCAATATTTTAGATCAGCACGTATTAGGACAACCTTATTCATTGTAAGAGGTTAAACATTAAAACAGCAGGACAACTTATGGTAATCATGCACACCTAATTTTTTATTTTTTAAAATTTAAAATTATTTTAAATCTATTAAATTATAAATAAATTTGATTAAATTTAATAAATTTATAATTAGAGTCAGATCATTCACAAATAGACAACCTTTTCAACTATAAGAGTTAAACCTTACACAGTAGGACAACCCTTAATGGCAAAGTTCGTGAGATAAGAATTTTTTTAAAAATTTTAGATTTAATGAATTAGATTATAAATTATATCTAACTAAGAAATAATTTTAAACATACAAAAATTAATGTAATAAAGAACCTAGCTCTGATACCAATTGAAGGAACCAGATCTAGGATTTTCACAGTAATCATTAAAAACTTTTTCAAGTATCATGTCAGTGAAGACTTAAATAAATTAAATATTTAATTTAAAATAAATAATGTGAATACCTAGATCTCAGATTTAGTACATGATAAGGTAGATATTATATCAAATTAAAAATACAAAGGAGAAGGAAAGGTTGATCACATCAACGTAGATTTAACACTATATCTATGTAGGTATGAAAATCAATAGGATCAGATCTATTATCTGTGCAAGTTAAGACATTAAACTTACCTGATCTGGGCTTGAAGATGAATTCATGAGCTGCAGACAAGACATCCAGTCCTCTAGGAGTCGTCACAACAGTTCCACAACTTATGACTGAAGATCCCTGATGTAAAGGAAAATTAGTACAGCATGCTATGTACTGTGCTGATCTCTCTTCGATGGTCGATCCGATGCCTCTCTTTTTCAAACATGGACTCTCCAAAATATGAGAAGGAAGAGGGAGTTTTCTAATTGTGAGACTACTCTTGAAAAGAACTCAAAGAAGGAAGAGAGATGGAAGGAATAAACAATCCTAGAAAAAGAGCCTCTCCTCTTCTCTCTTCTCTTTTTCTTCTCTCTTCTTTTCTCTTTCTTTTCTCTTCTTCTTTCTCACCTAGACAAATCTTAATGTTTGGGTGCCGATGGAACCCCCAGCCCAAGACTCCTCTTTTCTTTGATTTTTTTTTTGCACACTCCAAAAACCTCTTCGCTACTCCTAATATTTATATTTCACAAAAAAATTTGGCTAAAATTCATCCTAAATTTAATAGAGAAGAAGAGTCCTTGTTTAAGATCAAAACTAGACAAGGCAGGATAGATTTGCAGTGGTTGGGGCAACCCAACATCTTGGGCATCCCTTTGACTTTTTTGGTAATCAGAAAAGGAGAAGGTGCACCAAAAACTTCTCACTCACGATAGAATTAGGAAGTAGAAAATATGAAGATGGTGGTACCATGGAGGAGATGTTTTGGTTTATTAAGGATTCTATCATTATAGAAATCCTAATCAGAACTAACTTCCTCTTGACTTGGTCAACCACCAAATGACCATATGAGAATAAAGAGGAGAGAAGGGGCATGCATGAAGACCAGAGAGAGACTCTCTATCGCAAAAAAGAGAGGGCATGGGGCATGGAGGGTCTAAGGTGGTGCAAGGTGGAATCCTTAATTAAGGTTCTCACTAGGATTCCATCCTACGACTTGTCAAACATGGTTTTCTCAACGCAAAATTAAATCAAAAATCCAATCACCTAAACATTACAATAGGTTCTAAGATCCAATTAGACTAATTAAATTAAATTAAATTAGATTTAATTCTAATTTAAAATTTTTAATCAATTAAAAAATTAGATTGATCCGAGTCCTAGTTAGACTAGGTTTAGTTCTTCCTTGCACTTGGCTTATCCAAAAAGTCAATTGAACTTGATCCAATCAAGCCCAACTTAATCTAATTAAATCATATTTAATTTAGACTTATCTCAGCCCCTGGCTTTATCAAAATAAGCTATATTAGTAATCTAATTGCCTAATCGATCCTCCTAACACTTGCACTAGGTTAAACATCAATCGTATTGATTGTTTACCCTAAAAATGATTCTAAACCGTTGATCAACCCATCCGATCCGGGAATGCAAAATCCTTATGTGTGTGGATCCTCATAGGTTTGAACCTAAGTCAGTAAGATAAAATAATCATTTTTAATATCAAGTCGAAGTGACCATCTAACAATGACATAACATTACGATCAAGGTCCAAAGGTAGTAAATGCAACATGCCTTACCGAAACCCATGTGAAGTATGTTCCGCATAACTTCATCCCTTACACAGATGCTCTAAAGAAATACCTCTAGGTTTACTATCAACTCCCTAAAGGTGTCACACATTATATTTAAGAATATATAGATCCATCAATTGATGGCGATTAGATCTCTAAGCTAATTGAATTACAGTAATCATCTTGCTCCTAACTCTTGGAGGGGGTCATTCCCATCTTGAGTCACACATCCAACTCGCAAGTACTTGAACTTGCCCTTAAAGAGCCTTCCCATTTCTAAATTAGATAATTCAATAAGTTAGTAACCAGTACAAGTGAGTTTGCTTGCAAGTCACTGATGGTGTCCTCAGGTCTAAGGGTACTTAATACCCATCCATTACTGAGACATAATCTACAGTAAGAAACTCCGGAGTTGGATCACAACATTCAATGCAGATTGTACCCATACATCTCCTTCAATGCCCATAGCGAGTGTCCCAACACTTCTTGATTATGAGACAAACCAACCTTATATGGCATCATCAAGGACCTATGACTCGATAGAACTGTATACCTAATAAACAAGCTATCTTTTGTCGTGAATAAATTTTAAAGGACCTAATTGATCAAATCCATCTCTTTTTGCAAATCTAAGATAGTCCCTAAGAAATTCATACAACACGCCAATGGGTTCATTAGAAGATAAATAAATTATAATGAAAAAAAAATGCAAAATATTTTTAATTAATTCATTAAAGTTATATATAAGTATCACGAATCTAACAAGATTGACTGATTGGCTTTAGAAACATATTTTCCCACAGACTGCACAGGGATGGACCAAGAAGTGCAAGCCCGACAGAGCTAGGCAAAGTGCTTCTTCTGTAAGAAATAGGGGCACTGAAAAGAGGAACTATCCTTTTTACATGGCCTTCCCTATGGATTCCGAACAAGGTCGTGGAAAAGAAAGCAAGTGGTTGCTGGGTAAGATAAATTATATGATAATACCTTGCCAATTTTTTATTTGATTCTACTGCCTAGGTATTAGATACTGTAAGCCCTTATCAATATTGTAATTCCTAATGTAGGGCCTTGCAGATCCAGTAGGGAGATTTGATCAAAGGCGAGAGAGGTCCTTGAATGTTTGGAGATGGAAGACTAGTTGCATATCTAGTTAGAAAATCATGAAACCTTTAAACAATTTAAAATAAAGTTATTCTTAATGAATGTCATTATTGTCAACTTTCTTATTGATGTCATTTTGTAGGCCTTTTGACCATGAATGATTTTTGAAATATCCAATAAAAAAAAATTTTGTAATGTCATTTTGAATTGGTGTTACAATTTTGATTGACAATTGAATAATAAATTTAATTTTACTTTCTATTCTATTAACGTGGTTTCAATCCTTCAGATAAACATCCTAGAATTAGTGATGTGTAAATGATGTCTACCTTTGCACTGATAGGCTAGGGTCATATTAGTAAGATAGAATTACCAAGTAGGCTTCATATATGTATTTCTTGTATATAGTAGGTATATCTAATTTCCCGACCTATGAGTCCTGTCTTCTGGTAAGTATGAATCAGTCACCTTTTACTAGAAAAGGTGAACGAGCCACTGAAACTTCTGAGTCTAGCACATATCGAATGTATGTTGGACCCCATGAGCTCAAGTGAGGTGAATATTAATACTTCATAACCTTCCACAGATTGATCTAAATCGAGAATATGGGTACATCTATTTAAATGAAAGCATACGTCGGAAGTCATTTGAAATATTCAAAACTATTTTGAAATGAGGTAGAAAAATCAACTAGGAAGAGTATTAAAATCTTCAGTCTGAATCAAGGGGGTGAAGTACCTTTCCAATAAGTTTCTAGCATACTTGGGGAGAACGGATCTCTACCCAAATGGACCCCCTCCTAGAATAACCACAACAATAATAGGTGTGTCAGAAAGAGAATCGGAACCCTTGTTGGACATGGTTCAATCCTATGATGGGGTTTTGCCTAAGTTTGTCGTCTTCTTATGGATATGACTTAAGTCAGGCTTGTTACATTTTTCTAAATAAGGTTTCGAGTAATCTGTTATTAAAAACCATATGAGATATAGACAGGACGTAAGCCAAATGCTTTCACACCTTAGGGTTTGTGGGTGTCTGGCTTTATGTCAAACGTTAATGTAGACAAGCTTGGACTTAGGTCTAATAAGTTATAGTTTTATAGGTTACCCAAAAATAAACCAAAGGATACTTGTTGTCCAGAGGTAGCAGCCCAAGGAGGGGGGGGTGAATTGGGTTCTTATAAAAGCTTTGACCAAATTTAAAACTCTAAGTAATTAGTGCTTTGATTTTAAATCTAAGGATGAGGATGAGATGTATCATAATATGAGCAGTAGAATTAAGATAACAAAATCAAACTAAAAAATAAAGTAAGAATTATAAGCATGCAAAGTATATAGAAAGATAGAAGAAAAAAAGCACAACATAAACACACAAGATTTATAGTGGTTCGGAGCAAATCCACTCCTACAATCCACTCTCCTAGCGTCTCTTGGGAATGTCCAACTTATTAATCTATCCTTGATTATAGTATGTTTTATTTTTCCTAGACTTACAACAACTTAGTAGGTTTTCATAGGAGCACCAACCAAAATCTAACACCATTAGTTTTTTCGTCACTAACAACCTAGTTTGATTTTCAGGATCACACCAAACCTACAATATTTCAATTTCAGGCTTGGACAGGGCCTACACCTAAGTTTCTTCCACAAGAAACTTTAAAGAAATCAAAAATTATAAGTAAAGTATCAGCACAAATAATAAAAAAAGATATAAGCTCTTTTAAATCCTAAAGACAAGCCGATAATGTGCTCGATTGAAAGCTTGCTTTTCTCAAATTGTGCCTTGAAGTGGATGCGAAAGATGTTGGAAAGAAGATTGCTTTGAAGGCTCATTGAAAAATCTGTGCACATAAAACACTCCTTTCTTCTCCTTCTTTGATATTTCATGTTCCTTACAAAATCTAAAGATTCTCTCTTAAATCCTTAATCCTCTTTCTTCTTTTTCTTTCAATTGATTCCTCCATCTTTAAATATCTTTAGAGAAGGTTAGAGTAAGAGTTCTAGCCTTGGAAGCTCTAAAAACAAATAGCTGTTGGGATCAAAAAATAGTTGTTGGAAAAACTATTCATTGAAGGATGTTCGCGCAGATCAAGATCTTCTCCTAGATTTTGAAGATCTCTTCGATTTTTTTACGAGATATCATCATTGGAAACCTGAGACCTCTCGAGAATCCTTGAGATCTTTCGCTCTCAATGCATAGAACTAAGTTTCTGTCTCCTGAGATTGAGACGTCTTGAGTTCAAACTCGAGACCTTTCGAGACTGTGCAGAATACGTTTCATTATGCCAAACCACTTGAGAGCTCTGAAAAAAAATCCAAGACATCTTAAAAATTTTGACTTCAATTTTTCTTCAATGTTTTGACCTTCCAAACTTGAGTTTTTTTAGCCCAAACTCTTTAACATAAATGCTTCCTTCCAATTTTAATTTCTCTTCTTTCAAATCATCTTTCTTCCATACCAAGCCATCCAAAATATGTAGTGAATTTGCTCTTTTAAGTATTTTGGCAATGGCATCTTGAGAGGATTATTCTTGAGATAAATTCTTCATTTTGATATTTGAAAAATCCTACACACATTCCTGAAAATACATGATTAGATACATAATATACTCAATATTTTTGGAATCATCAAAAATCAATCTCAGGGTCAACAATGCTCCTCCTTTTTGATGATGACAAAATCTTGAGTATATGCACAATAAAAGCAATAATGTATTTCTAATTCTATGCATTTTGCTAAAAAAGTTATCATAAAGTAATAGATTAAAAACACTGAATAAGTAACTTCATGTATGTTTCTTAATTAAATTCTTTTGTTCATTGTGCATATTTCATTTAAACTCATAAAAAAAAAAATATTTCAATTCATAAATCAGTGAGCATTAAGTTTTTAATTTCAAGCATCAATACAATTCCATTGAGTTTCTTCAAGCATATACTCAACATTCCTCTTTCCTTTTTTTGATAGCATCAAAAGCTTATGGGAAAGAAATAAGAATCATCAAAATCAAATCAAGCATTAACTTGAGAGATGTATTAATTCATGAAATCATTTAAATAATCAATCTCCCTTTTAAAAAATTTATTCCCTTTGATCTAAAAATAGTTTTAAATATTTATTTTAATTTTAAAATTAGCTTGAATTTAAATATTATAGACTCTCCTTCCTTTTTAATGAATATGATCTTTAAATCAAAATTTTAAATATACACTTTTAAGCTTAAGAAGAGATAGAAGTTTTTTTAAAGAATTTGATCATCAAACTAAGCATAAGTATACTTTAATGTTCAATCATTTTCCCTTTTCTTAAGATTTTAGTCAATTAAGCTCGAAAAAGATATGTATCCGGAGATGTATCAAGCAAAAAATAAATAAATAATAATCAAGAGCAAAAGAAGTCATATTTTCAATTCATTGCTTTGAGTAAAAATTATTTTCAAACAAATATTCATAAAAAATTTGACAAATGCACATAAAAAAATTTAGGATCAAATTTAAATTTTTAAATGAGTTTCAAAAATTGAGGTTTAGAAATTCAATTTTTTGAGAAGGAAATATGCTGTAAATTTAAACTTTTACCTCCAATCATTTAACCAAAGATAATCATGCAATCATGTTTAAAAGAATTGGCACAATGAAAGTTAAGTATTATATTTATAAATAGCTTGAGATTATATGGAATCTATCAAAATCAATTAATTTGAAGTAAGAATATGTCTCAAACATTTTTTAAACTTCAACTAATTGTTCTAGAAAATAAGATACGACAATCAATCAATGTAAATGAATTGGATAAATATACGTGAAAAGCTCAATCTAAGGAGTTCATAAATTAAATGATGTAGAGCTTAAGATCAAAATCTTCAATCAAATTTAAGATAAAAAATTATTTCTTCCCTATATTTTGAGATATACAAGGATTCAATTTTTCTTTTAAATATTTTTGTTAACATTGTCTCCACCCGTATTTTTTCAATAAATTATTGATCAATTAATTTTATCTTTTCACACTTTTCTCGCCTCCTCTGTATTTCAAATAAGCATAATTTAAAATTTAGATTATCAAAATGATATATAATAGTATATATATATTTACCATCTTTAGCATTATCCTTCTACTTTTCTTTTTCAAAATTTGCAAATGCATAAGGCTTTAACAATTTTTGTTACTCCCCTTTTTCTTCAAGTTAAGCACATTTAATTGATCCCACATTAAAGGTTGAAAAACTAAATTTGTGATTCATTTACTTGAAAATAATATGAATAAATTTTAAATTTTGATAGCCAAGTATGAAAGGCATTCTTCAAGGTTAGGGGATAAATCAATTGAGGATTAAAAATAAGAGAATAATCCTAGATATTGGCTCTATGTGTTGTCTAACTCATGGGATTTAAAAATTCTTAAGGATTAACCTAAAATGCAATGCAACTTAATATATCAAGCATTTTAAATTTTATAATTGATGTCTTATCTTTAAGTATTTATTTTAATGCTAATTTTTTAATTAGAATTTTAGCATTTTATGAGGAGATATCTAAATTTGGTTTCTTTTTGCAATCAAGGGCAAATTCATAATTAATTAAAACCTTATGTTGATTTAAGTTTCTCAAATGAATAATTGATAAGGAGAAGCTATTAAATAATCAAGTCTGATTTTTTTAAAGATAATTTTAAATTCATAGCATGATAAATGATAGCTTAAAGAGAGCAATATTGACCTCTTAAAATCAAAGTATTCAATCAATGCAAAAATCAAACCAATCATAACTAACTTATGATATATGAAAAGAATTTTCAAGCAAGTAAACATAATATATAAAATCATATAAAAAGTCATATAATTCAATCAAATACTTTAACAATCATGGTTTATGGTATGATGTGAGAAAATATTTAGATTATACCATGCATCAATTCCTCGTTCTTCTTTCCAAGGCATCCATTAAGAATTTTTATTCTATTTATTTTATTTGGATCCTTGTGCACCTACAAATCACTTAATGATTTTTGATACCCAAGTCATCTTGGGTCCATAGGAGTTAGAGCTCATGGTCTTTTGGACCCAAAATTATTTGAATATAAGTTTGGCCCATTTCTTTCAAAATATTGCATTCAAAAATTTTATGTCAACTTATTATATTTAACAGCACTTAAATTGAATGATTTTCAGTTGAAGCTTTGTTGAAGCATATTTTTGTCAAAACTTGATTTCTTATTGAATCATAACTAATTTCAGCAATGTTTTGTCAAAAATAGCTCTTTGATCATTTAAAATGGCTTAAAAGCTTTTGAGACCCAATTATAAACTTTTTAAACTAATGGAGCTTCAAGCTTTCAATCTCTTTCTTTAGTTTGACATTTTCCTTCTAATAAGAGAATTTTTCAATTTACTCTTTTATTTAGCAGAAGATCTTAGTCTATTAAGTTCTCTTTCAACTTAAGATTTTTCTTCAATCATAGATTTTTCAGATTTTAAAAAATCTTTCTTTTTCTTTAATCAAATGAATTCTCTCTTTTTCTTTATAAATCCTCTTTTTCAATTAAGAGTTTATTCTTTTCCTTTAACTAAATATTTTTAGAATTTGAGTAGTTTTTCTTTTCTTTGCTAAAAGCATTATTTTCTTTCAAAATATCTTATTTTTTAATTAATAATTACTCTTTTCACTAGTAAGAGAAATTTGACTTTTTTGAAATTCTTTATTTTTCAATCTTAATTTCATAAAATCACAAATTAATTCATTAAAGGCTTTCATATAATTCATGCAAATATAAAGTTCGAAAAGAATTTCAGGATTTACCTTATTTTGCATTAACATGAAGACAATGATTGACAATACCTTCTTCTCTTCCTCATTTTTTCTTTCTATGCCTTGCTCCTCCTTAATCAAAATTTTTCTTTTTCCCTTTGTCTTTTCTTCTTCTTTTCTTTCCATCCTCATGAGCATAAGGCATAAGTATTGGGGTGAGCTTCCTTAAACTTCTGGGTGCTGGTTTCTTCTTCTTGATTTGCTCTCCATAAATCAATTTCAATTTTTTTCATTACTTGATTCGCTGAAATACATGAAGAACATTATTATTAATATACTTAAATCCCAAAGAGCAATAAAGTATATTTATGGCTTTAGTATTTAGTTGATTATTTTTTTATCAAATTAATGCATTGTGTGTGTGGGCCCATTAAACAATAATATTCCCAATAAGTTATAGTCATGTGCTTGTCATGAATATTTTTGTCCTAGCTTTCAAAAATATAATTTGAGCCATCAAATAATGGGGGTCGATCAATGGAATGGCCTTCATTAAATAAAGCTTCATTTTCGGTTACCAAGAATCTTTTGCTTTTGGATCGCTAGTCAAACAATAAATAATAGAGTACTTGCTCTAGATATCAATTAGTTGCCCAAGAGATAAGCAAAACCAAGGGTGGGGGGTGGGGGTGAATTGGGTTCTTATAAAAGCTTTGGCCAAATTTTAACCCTAAGCAATTAGTGCTTTAATTTTAATCTAAAGGAGGATGAGATGTATATTAATTATGAGCAGTGAAATTAAGATAACAAAATCAAACTATAAAATAAAAGTAAGAATTATAACATGCAAAGTATATAGAGAAGATAGAAGAAAAAAGTACAACACAAACACACAAAAGATTTATAGTATTCGGAGCAACTCCGCTCCTATGCCGCTCCCAAGCTTCTCTTGAGAAATTCTACTATAATCTATTTCCTTGATTTGGTATGTTTGCTTTCCTAGCTAACAAACAAACCTAGTTGGTTTTCTCAGGAAAGCAACCAAACCAAAAACCTAACAGCGTATTTTTTGGTTCACTAACAACTAGTTGGTTTTTTGGGATTATCACCAAAACCTACAATGTCCAATTCTAGCTTGGATGGGCCTAATCCCAAGTTCTTTCTGCTCAAAAAAAACTTGTAAAGAAATTAAAAAATACAAGTAAACCATTTTAGCATAATATAAAAATAAAGTATAAGCTCTTTTAAATGCCTAAAGAATAAGCTGATAAATATGCTTGATGAAAGCTTGCCTTTTCCTTCAAATTATGCTTGAGAAGGAATGTGAAAGGATGTTGGAAGAAGAGTTGCTTTAAGGCTCGCTAAAATTTATGCATAACACCTCTCCTCTTTTTTTTCTTTTCTTGGATATCAATGTTCCTTACAAAATCTATAAAGATTCTCTTTCTATTCGATTAATGGTTCCTCCTACACTGCATCATCATAGAAAATTAGTAGGAGATAAACCATTATAGAAAGTTGTACCTGAACCATACGGATAGTTGATGATGTGGACATCTCCTCAGCAGTTCTTGAAATGCTCCCAAGCCTCATATAATGTCTCCATACCATCTGCATAAAGAAAGTGATATCATTGTGCATCTTAGCAGCTTGGAAGGGGAAAGTACCTGGCTAAGAATTTGGCTAGGACATACCAATTAATAGAACCTACAGGAAGAGAATGAAGCCAACTCTTAGCTTTCTTCCGTAAAGAGAAAGGAAATAACCTTAATCTAATAGCATCATCCAACACCCATATTTTAAAAGTATTGCAAAGGTTCAAAAAAATTAGAAATATGGGCATTCGATCATCATGCACGTATCCACTGAATTGATAGTTGATTGAATCATCTGGATCATTGCCGATTTTATTTCGAAGTTGTTTGCTCATACAGGCGGTCTCCTGATGCTCGAAGCTACATCGCATAGATGGTGTGATATAATCTTTAATGAATGATGTACTGGTCGAATAGCTTCATGTTGTCCTTCGGTCGCCATATCCAATCCTAGATTGATGTCGTTAATCTTCAGCTCCATGTTCCTCTTGTTGTAGTTCAATGTCTTTCAATTCTGGACTAAAAAAAAAACTATGCCAGTAGTGCATGCATGAAATTTTTTTTTAATAATAAAAATAAAAAAAATTTCTAAAGTAAAGCTAGGATCAAAATTTTAATATTGTTTTAGACACAATCCCCGACAATGGCGCCAAAAATTACCAAGGGAGCAAGTCAATGCTATCACCCTAAGAAGTGGTACAAAGCTGGAGGAGCCACATCAGAAGAATGAGACTGAAGAGCCAACTACAAATAAGGAACCATCAACTAAAATTCGTCAGTCACCAAATACAACCAGCAGATGGATGGTCTCCAGGTATACGATTTGCTGATCCAAATGTGAAGCCCTACATGCCGCCACTACCATTCCCAGAGAGACAAATACAGCATCCAGATAAGAAATTTTCTAACTTTTTCAAAATTTTAAAGAATTTACATATTAATATTCCTTTTGTAGATGCTATTACTCAAATGCCCAAGTATGCCAAGTTTCTCAAAGAAATCTTAACAAATAAGAAAAAGCTGAAGGAGCATGAGAGAATAAATTTGAATGAAGAATGCTCAGCAATACTTCAAAATAAATTACCATAGAAGTTAAAAGATCCAGGGAGTTTTACTATCCCCTGCATTATTGGTGATTGTAGTTTTGATAAAAGTTTTATGTGACTTAGGAGCAAGCATTAATCTCATGCCTTTTTCTATTTTCAGGAAGCTGGGTCTAGGAGAACCAAAGCCTACCACTATTACTCTTCAATTAGCCGATAGATCCATTAAATATCCAAGAGGTATAGTGGAGGATGTCTTGGTAAAGGTAAACAAGTTTATTTTTCCTATTGATTTTATTGTTCTTGATATGGAAGAAGATTATGATGTACCCCTTATTTTAGGGAGACCCTTTTTAGCTACTGGAGGAGCTTTAATAGATGTTCAACAAAGGAAAATTAATTCTTAGAGTCCAAGATGAACAAGTTACTTTTAATATTTTCAAAGATACTAAACAAACTGATGATAATCAAACTTATTTTCTAATTGATATTATTGACAATCCATTATATGAGAATTCTGTAGAAAATAGGTTTGAGACTATAAAAGTGAGCAATGTCAAATTAGAAAGAAGACTCGATCAAACATGAAAGTATTCCAATTGAAGTGGCACCGGATTGATCCACTTTAGAACTTCAAAGAAAGTCAAGCTGAAGACTATAAATCAGAACTACTAGATAGGTTGTTTCTTTTCTTTTTAGTTTTGATCATTTTTCTTTTCTTTTATTTTTCAGTAATTTATTGTTGCTCTTTTACTGCTCTGGTGTGTATTTTCAATTTTGCAGAAAAATCAATGAGAACTCAAGCAAAATTTCAAAGCTCCAAAGAACCAGACTAAACCAAATCAGGTGTATTCCTTCCTATCCTTTATTACATCCTTTATTTTTCTTTCTCCTTTAAGACAATGTAGAATAAGTTAAAAAAAAAAAAAAATCATGTGTCAAGAAGAAAATCTTGAGCAAGATAAACTGGATAAGTGATAAAAGATAGAATTATTTGCTAATGAATGTAACGAGTTAAAGAAGTAGATTAGTTGGTCAACTTTTAGCAGCCTACTTAGGTCATTAAAAGACTATTAGCACTTTTTATTGCACATGCACACTAACAAGGCAAAGTAGGTATTGATTATAAGGCCAACTGAGGATTCAATTATCACTAAAAATTGGTAATTAATATACATTCTAATCAAAGAAACTTGAATTTAAGGAAAGAGCTACCTGCCTATAAATAAAGTGCAAAAGATAGAGTATATGTGGATTGCCCAAAGCCTAGTAACTGGGTCTCTGCACCTAGGTCAAGTGTGGAAATTCATGTAAAACGGTGAAGGAAAGGCCTAGGATGCTCAGCACAGTAAAAAAAAAAAAAAAAAAGAGAGAGAAAGGCAGTGTGAAAGCTACCTTAATTCATGAGTATAAAATTGAGAATGTATAGAAAATTGACCAAAATAGGTGATAAGAGAAGATACTTTTGTTCTTTTAATTTAATACTGAAATGCTAAAGTTAGTCATCACGAACACAAGTGCTATAGATCTTTGATGTACTCTAAGAAAGTTTTTAATTGTATTGACTGAAAAATTTGCTTCTGAAGCTCAATGCTTAGTTAGCAGTATTTTCTAAACTTTTTGACCTTTAATCCTAGATTTTATCTTTGTGATGGATAATCTTATTGAAACATGGTATTAAATAAAATATTGCTAAGGACTAGCAATGACTAAGTTGGGGGTGTGATAAGTGGTAAAAATATACTAATAAAAGTATTAAATTATAAAATAAATTAATCTATTTCTTTAGAAATTAATATTTTTATTAATCTTATGTAGGAAAGAAGGCCACCAATGTGAAGATCTTATTTTTTTGGTTCAGATGAAATAAATTTCAGGCAAAACGGACTTCAAACGAGCCCAGAATTGAATTTCAAAAAAAAAAAAAAAATCGCCGAATCAGTTCAGAAAATTAGTTCAGCAGTTTGGCCTGGTTCGATCGAAACAGTCAGGATGACGTCAGCATTTTTTCACGGTGCACGGTGGACCAATCTGAAGGGTATTTTGGGCAAAAATTTCACATAGATAAAAGCGTGCTCTGATTGGCTGAAGAATGCGGCGGTCCATGCAACACCGAGCTCACGCATGGTCTATGAAGGGTAATTTGGGAATTTTGTTTGATCCAACGGGTGGCATTCACTGAAACTCGCGGACGGTCGAAATGAAGGTGATGATGGACGGCATCCGCAGCTCCCAGTCGAGATCCAATGGCTGAGATTCATCCCTGAAGTTAAACTATAAATCAGAAGGCTTATTTTCTATGCGATTGGACGACCTAGATTCGATCCAACGGTTGATCCAACGGTTGGCATTAAATCCGACTTGATCTGGGTTATTTTAAGGGGATTTTTGAGTGGTTTTTGGACCGTTTGATCAACATCTAATGGGCAGAATTATCCAGATCTTAATTTGAGTTGTTTTAGGAGTCTTAAACCTAATTTTTGACAGATTTTGGGGGAAAATCAATCTCTTGATCTATAAAAA
This sequence comes from Cocos nucifera, assembly GCA_006176705.1. Lineage (NCBI taxonomy): Eukaryota > Viridiplantae > Streptophyta > Magnoliopsida > Arecales > Arecaceae > Cocos > Cocos nucifera. Next base: position 176,586 of record QRFJ01003384.1, on the reverse strand, counting down.
ACTGTTGTTGCCATGTGAAAAAAAAAGGAGAGAGAGACAGAGAGAGACGGGGAGAAAGAGAGAAATAGAGAGAGAGAAGGAGAGAAAGAAGAGAGAGAGAGAGAGAGAGGAGAGAGGTAGAAAGAGAAGAGTGATTTGTGAGAAAAAAAAAAGGGTTTTTGATTTTTTTTTTTTTTCGACAATCAAGACATCGATCAAGGAGCCATCTTCTTCTTCGCCAAGTTCTCCACATCAAGAGCAGTAGACAATCAATTTCAGCAATCAAACAGTCTAATTTCTCTATGCTTTTTATTTTATTTGCTATTTTTGAACTTGTTATCATGAACTAAATTTTTTTTACTAAGGCTAAGGTGTAGCCACTCTTTTGATGCAATATTCAGTATGATTTATTTTTAAATTTTATTCATGAGGAGTATATAAATCTGATCTTAATGCTTTTAGATTACTGGCCATCTTCTAATTGATCTGATGAACATAGATGTTACGGACCAAGTACATCTATGTTAATTGCTTCTTGATTATATACCTTGTATTATGAATCAAATTAGAATTCATATGCATGCGGAAATTTTAGTGCGCTTTGGACGCAGCGTATTTTAATTAGAGGGTTTCACAAAACCTAATGCATTAATATTTATTTAAATTACACCTGGACCAAAGGGTAATTAATAAATATTAATAGTTTTGCTATGCCTGGACCAAAGGGTAGTGAATAAATTAGGAGACTCCACCATCACATGAAATAAAATTAATCTAAAAATCTGAATATTGTATTGACTGAGTTGGTGAACCGATTGCCTTAGTAATTCATTGCTCTTGAGTTTAAAATCCTAATAATTTACACTCTCTCTATTTTCTTAAAAAAAAAAATTAATTATTTTTTATTTTGTTCTTTAATTTCTTATTCTCATAAATCGGTCTTCTAAATAAAGCATAGGAAAGAGCTTTTCAATACTTATTTTCCAATCCTCTAGGGACAATACTCTACTCATTCACTTTATTATTTGATCGACTGGTGCACTTGCCATAGCTATAAATTAGCATGCATCAGCCTCCTCCCATGTGTTTCACGTAGAAGGACTATACTTCTATGTGTGCATATTTTTGTTTCTCCAAAAGATATTCGATAAAGAAAAGGGAGGGCGTGGGAAGCAGATAAGGTTGGATTGGTTCCAACCTCCAACAAACTAAGTTGTATTCAAAACTCAACTTACTTTGAACCGGTCCAACCCTTGGACCAGGTCAAAAGCAGATAAGAGAGGGGGTGCAGAAACCTTCTGGGTGAGAGAAAAGTTATGTACAAAATATTTTGGGTGTAGAACAAGAGTGAAAATGTCAAAAATGATGGGCGCATGGGAGAGTTTGAATTCAAACTTCATTTGACTTGGTCCTAATTGGTTTCAACCAAACCAATAAATCTAGATCCAATTAGATCAAGTTAAATCCAACCAAATTAGACTTAAACTAATCTAATAATATTCTAATCAAATTAAAAATTAATTAGATCCAGATCCTGATCAAATCAGGATCAAAATTTCCATAGCGATTAGGTCATCTCATGACCTGATCCGATCAAACCCAATCAAATCAAATTCAATTAGACTTGATCAAATTCTCACCACTCAATCAAATTAAGCTAATCATCAATTAAATTGCTAATTAATCTTTCAAAAATATCTGAATCCAAATCGGATGGATTACCGGGCAATAGAGTCCTATCAATATGAAACTCCTAAAGAGTCCGAATCCAGTGGGACTCTTGAACCCAGTATCCTAAATGAATGAAACTCATGATCTTAGAGTCTCAAACCAGTGAAACATCTGATCAAAGAGTCCTAGATGAGTAGGACTTTGAGTTTCAGTCCAGTGGGACTCATGGTCACAGAGTCCCAGTCTATTGGGACTTTTGACCATAGTGTCCTAGGTCATCAAGACTCATGATCAGCCATTAGATCAGGTAGAAAATCCTTATGTGTGTGATCCCATAGGTTTGAATCCTAAGTCGGTAGCATAGAAATCAATTTTCTATATCAGTCGATGTGACCATCTAGCAATGGTACCTAACATTCGGATAGGTCAAAAAGTCACAATGCAACAATGACGAACCTGTGGAGTATGGTTACCGCATAATTCATCCCCTTGATCACGATGCTCAAAATGATGATCTAGGGTTTACTATCAATCCTAAAATTCATCAACATTATATTTCAAAATTTAGCATCCATCATATGGACTGCCCCGATTGAGGATTTACTAAATTGAAATACAGTAATGCACTTGCTCTAACACTTGGAGGGATCAATCCCATCTTGACTCACACACCAACAAGCCAAGTACTTGACTATACCTAGTAGCCTTCCATTACTAAATTAGAAATTTAGATAGTTCGGTACCTATGTATAGTGAGTTGCTTGCAAGTCACCATGGTGGTCTCAGGTCTAAGGGGTACTTATACCCATATTCTTCGGAGCTAATCTTAACAGAAGAAAAGCTCCGGAGTTGATCACATTCAGTGCAGATGTACCCATACATCTCACTTGCATGCCATGCGAGTGTCTCAACACTTCTTGGTTATGAGGACAACCAACTTATATGGCACACAATGACCTATACTCGATAAACATTATCATCCTAACTAACAATGTATCTTTTGGTCGTGAATAATTTAAGGACTAAATGACAAATCCTTCTTTGTCAAATCTAGATAGTCCTAAGGACTTCATCACAACACCAGAGTTCATTAGAAGATAATAGAATTTATGATGAAAAATGCTAAAATAATTTTTATTATTTGATAATTCATATATAAGTATAATAAGTAGCACAATCGTCAACAAATTGATGACTGACTTTAGGATATATTTTCAACATGTTATATGCCGGATTTAGCCCATGTAGTGAGTCAGGTGAGTAGGTTTATGGCTCAACTTGGAAAGGAGCACTAGAGAGCACTAAAGGGTATCTTCAGATACTTAGCAAGTTCAGTTGGAATCAGCATCTATGATGGATAGTGGGAAGGTATTGAGGAACATCCTAATATGTCCAAGGAGGCTCGAGGGCTAATAGAAAGGTTTGTAGATGCAGATTTTGGTGGAGATGTGGACACTCGATGTTCGACTACAGATTTTGTATTCAGCTTGTATGGAGGTCTAGTCTCATGGAGATCATATTTACAACTAATTACGATCTTGTCCATTACAGAAGCAGAGTACATTCGCATCATGGAGGCAGTGAAGGAAGCTCTATGGTTGAAGGGCTTAGTGCTGGAGATGGAATACCCACAGGATGTATTGTGACAGCCATAGTGCTTTGTTGCTCTTACAGAACTCTATGTATCATGCGAGGACCAAGCACATTGATATTAGATACCATAGGATCTGAGAGCTAGTGGACGATGGTGAAGTGGAGCTGGTGAAGGTTCACACCAAGAAAAATTCAGTTGATGTGCTCATAAAGGTACTTCCATGGAATAGATTTTATAATTGCATGGTATTGATGGGGCTAACGGATAGAGCTGAGTTCATAAGGACTTGGAAGCACTAAGGTGAAGATTGTGAGCTCAGGTATGGTGCTCTCAAGCCTTGAAAGTAGGTGGAAAGAGAGCAAGAAGCGAATGGAACCAGACATCGAAGACCTTCAGCAAGTGCTTCAGATGAGCCTACTCGAACCCTAAGACAGCCAGCTCGAGCAGAAGTTCAGAAAGGGTATTAGGCTGATACGTTGGAAGAGCTGGCTTGATTCATGCTCGAGTCGATCCGAGTGGGAGTCGAGCTGGCTCGATTAGGAGACCAGAGAGTGTTGTTATGGGCTGTCACAGGAGACATCACCGTCGAGCCAGCCTAATTGCTGATCGAGCCAACTTGAGCGGCGAATAGAACAGTACATGGATCTATTCTGGCCTGGGATTGGGTTTAATCTTAGGGACTTAGGGCCTTGGTTTATAAGATCCTAAGGGGGATAACCTAAGGATTGGGCTGAGATTTGTCCAATGGATGTGTGCATGGAAGACATGGGTGTACATGGGCTCGGTGAGTGCATCACATTAGGTTAGCTAGGAGATTTTTTTAGGTTGGATCTTATTTGACCAGGTATATATATACTATGTATTGAGTTTTGTAAACCAATAGAAGAACATAATAAATACAAGCCTTTTCTCCCTAAAATATCTCTCCTCCTCTCTCTCCCTCTTCTCCATGCCCTAGGGTTTTCTAGGGTTTCATAGGATAGCCATCTCTTTCCTCGAATCCTTGTTGCTGTTTTTGCAATCTTCAAGTTACAAGGATTTGTTCGCAACAATTGGTATTAGAGCTAGGTGATGCTAGGATGTTGCGAGAATAATAACTCAGTTTCTTAGTCATTCGGAATCTTGAGGTGTATGTTGGCTATAGCATATTCATCATAGGAACTGGATTGCACCAAGATGGGATCTATCAACCTCGATAGTGGAGGAGTAGTCCTATGATGATCATAAGATTGAGTTCTTAAGCCCATGGCCATGGCAGTGTGATATAATAGAAGAGAGTTTTCTATTAGGGTTTCACATCGGACTCAAATCGAATGATTCATTCATATGACGGATGTTGGGTTTTGATGAGTTCACCTTAAACCCTAATCCTATTGGGACTCATGATAGTTGAATCAATTTACACAAGTAGCTACACTGAGAGGTTTGCTTTCAGTTTTGATGGGTTGCTACCATATGCTGCTAGGTGTCATTGATGGATTTTGGAAGCAATTAGAAAGATCATGATGATCGATCATTCTAATTGTATGAATCAGAAAAATTTTGGTCCATCGAAAGGTGTTTCGATGATGTTGATGATAGAGATCATGACATGTCTTATTACCATGTAGAACTAAACTAACTGAATCACACATACAAGGTTTGAGTCTGGTTGTGATCAATTGGACTGAGTTAGTTCGATTGATTTGGATTAGATCCAACTAGGTTCAAGAAAATCATGCTAGTACATGATTGAACCTAACATTCTCCTTCTATAGTCTTTCTGATTCATCTCAACCAAAATCCTAACTGGAACATGTCTAGGTCAGAAGTGGATTGTCTTAATTCATCAGATAAATTTATGACAATACATACCATTTTCGATCACCTACCATTTTTGGTCACCTACCTTTTTCATACCAGGGTCAAAGGTTAACCCTGTTATAAGAAAGAAGGGACTAGGGGCACATGCCCCCTGAAGATTTTCTAATGGCGTGCACCCCAACTTATTTGGCATGGCATGGAGAGGGTGCACATTCTCCTAGGTGTGCGCCCAAAGTGGATAGGCTTTGACTTGGTCAAATTTCAGATTTCACCAGTCAAAGAGGTTTAATAGAAATCAAACTCTAAGAGAGAAGGAAAAATCCATCGCGCACTAAACTTCCTTCCCCTCTCCCTACCTATTTTGTATGGCATTTTATGAAATATTTGGGGAGGCAATTATGATGTGAGTTGGCATGAAAATTAGTTAAGAAATCAGAATTAAATCAAGCAATTGGTTGCTTGATTGATTGAAACACTGAGGTGGCGTAGGGCTCTATTTAAGAGACCCTGCGCCCTAGGGATTTTAATGATTGTTGCTCCATGCCCCAAGCCCTCATAAGCTGCTGTCCCCTCTATCTCCATGCCCCTCCTCTCTTTCTTCTCTACACCCAAGGGTTGGGCCAAAGTTCCAAGAGAAGATCAAAAGGAATTGATGCAAAGGTTTCAAGAAAAGAGACAACGTTTGTGAGACAAGCACGCTACCTTCATCGATTGATTCAAAGGATTTATAAATTAGATTTAGATCTAATTTTTTGTGATAAAATTTAGAAGAATATCATCTCTAGATCCAGCTTAAGTGGACTTTGATAGAGGCCAGGCACATGCATGGCTTGATCCAGAGCCCAAAGCTTCCGCAAATCATCGATAGGGTAATCTGATTACCCAATTAGCTACAAAATTTATATCTAATTTATTTTTGAACTTTATTTTTAATATCAGATCATTAGAATTAGATCAAAAAACTCTCTGATCTAATTAGATGCTATAAAAATATTTTTAAAATATTTTCTACAGATCTGGTCAGATCAGATCGATCCTATGGCAAAAAAAATAATTTTTCCTTTAACTAGTATCAGAGCCAGGTTAGCAGTTCTTCAAATCTACCTTAGATCTAATTTTTATTTATAATATGATCTGATATTAAAGATTTTAGATATCACATCAGATATGATCAGATTTGAAATCAAAAAATTAAAAATATAATTAAGAGATCAATCATGTATGAGATGCATGTCTAGACTAGATTACAAAATAGTTCTATGTGTAGTCTAATAAAATCATTGTTTTAATATGATTAAAAATAATTTTTATCTTTTTATTTCTATTTTTTTGATGTCTTAAATGTTATAAAGATCTAAGAATAGAAAATTAAATAATTGATTGTTTATGTGAGATGTGATAGATGCATGTCTAGACTAGTTGTAGAATAGTTCTATCAATTGTCTAGAATAAATTTTATTTGATATGATCAATTTAAAATCTTATTTTTTAGATATTATATGTGATATATCAGATCTAAAAATATACATATTTGATTTAATTAATAATACATGAGATGTATAAACATGCATAAATAGATCTATAATTTTACATGCGATGTATGTTATAGATGTTGTAGTTTTGTAGTGTAATTAATATTTCTGATTAAAGCTTTCCTCATGGCCATCCGGTCATAAAAGTAAGAAGGGTTTAAAAGCCCTCTCTTTTCATTCGATGGGGTGCTCTTATGGTATGTAGGGGTGCCATGCATTTGTCTTTAATTAGAAATTCAAAAAATAATTTCTGCAAAATCTTTGATCCTGAAACCCAAGGATTTTATGCATGTTTTTGTTTATGTACCCAAACTTAATTAAGAATTAAGACTATAAAAATAATTAGGTCTAAAAACTATGAATTTTCAGATCTAAGACACCTTCATAAAATTGGGTTCAGGCTTGGTTAGCTCAATTAGGTCTAGCGATTGATCAAATCGAATCAAGGTTGGTTAGATGGGATCAAGCATGCTTAGAATTGACCAGTCCAATAGTTATAAGTCTGGGTTAAGGTTGACTCATAGCCACATATGATCGATCAAATTAAGAACTAATTTGACTTCATGGTTCAAGCCTAGATTGTAGGCTAACCCAATCAGTTCTATTTTGATAATCTAGTGTCTAAGATAAGTTGGTAGATATGATCGATTAGTTTTTAATTAGGAGCTACTCGACCTGAATGCATTCTTATCAAGTTAATGGCATATCCCTTCCATCGGTCTCACTTACTTGGTTATTTGGATCGACCCAGTTCTGGTTTAAGGTGGCTAACAATTTAAGCAAACCCATGCCACTAGGCTAGTCATAACCATTATGACTAAGCCAAGTCTAAGAGACCTAAATTAAATCTTCCTAAGAAAAAATTAAGTCAATTGGTCTTCCACCATTGTAGATTTGCGGGCCCTTCTCAGGGGATTGTTCTTGACTGGTTATAGTGGCTCAGTTGCACTGGGGAGATGCAACTATATCTATTAGGCATTGGATGCTACGGATTAGAGGATGGGTTGGGCTCAATATTCTAGATACGGTAAGAGACCCAATCAAAAATTTAATTCATGCAAATGATGGATTTGACTTAACTAAGAAGTGGATCAATATTTTGGACATGATGAGATTCATGAATTAGAGATCAAGTTTGTATGCATCATGATTAGAGAATCGTTAGATAAGAGTAGTCCACCCATCAGGCTGACCATCACCAATAACTGCTAGATGAGGTATTGAGCTAGTTAGTGGGACCGCACCACCCACTAAAAATTATTTATCATAAAAATTTTTGCATCTCTACCTAGAGAGTGTAGGGATCTGAGAAAATAGTGAGAGTCAGATTTGTTTAAAAAATTAAATTTCTAAATAAATTGGTTAAGTCTAATTACAAAATCTCACTAGAAACTTTGACTCTCTATAGGAAAATATCTGCGTCCAATCCACTAGCCCATATCCTGGATACCCATAGACTGATCAGATCCAACTACAAGGATTGGCTCTGAAACTTCAAAATTATTTTAGATTTCGAGAAGTTGACACATGTGTTGGAACAAGATCCTTCCACTTTATCAGTTCGTCCATTCACTGAACAGAGAGCGTCTCTTGAAAAGTGGATAGATGAAGATAATAAAGCTAGGTATTACATGTTGGGCTCGATGTCTGATGAGCTCTAGTGCCAACATGAAGACATAAAGACTAGCCACCAAATGTTGGCTCACTTGCAAGAGTTGTTTGGTGAACAGAATCGCATAGCCAAATATCAAGTCACTTGGAGACTTTTTAAGATTCAAATGCATGATGGACAGTCGGTCCAAGATCATTATCTGATAATGATCAAGGACTTAGAGGAGCTTAAGAAGCTCAGTGTCAAGTTGGATAAGGATCTGCAGATTAATATAATTCTACAATCTTTGACTGATGCGTATGGGTAGTTCATCATGAACTATCATATGCATAAACTGCAAAATATCTTGGCTGAACTTATGAACATGTTGGTTACTATTGAGCTCTCTATGAAATGTTCAAAGGGCTCAGTTCTTGCTGTGGAGCGGACTTTCTCCAAAAGAAAGTCTTTTAGAAAGAAGAAGAAGTCTACAAAGAAACAAAAGATAGAAAGTGGGAAGAAGAAGAATGAAGAGCCAAAGAAGAAGGCCACCGATAAGGAAAAGTATTTCTGTTATAATTTTGATGGCCATTGGAAGTAGAACTATCTTTTATATCTGGCTACCTGAAAGAATAAGAAGGAGGCTGGTCCTTCTGGCGGTATGCTCGTTATTGAATCTAACTTAACGATTTCTTCTGCATCTAGTTGGATGCTTGACTCTAGATCTAGTGTTCATTTGTGTACTTTAATACAGGATCTTGAGAAGAGAAAGAGGTTGAGGGATGGTGAGATGATCTTGCACATCAAAAATAGAGCAAGAGTTACTACTGTGTATTAGGAAACATGTAGGATTTCATGCATAGTTTTGAAACTTTTTCAAAATTAAAGAGAGCGAAAGACATAGTTTAAATAATTTAACCTATAATATGCATGTAATCTAATTACTAAACCATACATCAAGGATCTATAAAATATCATAATATATATATATAAATCTAAAAATAAATATTTTGGTATTAATCAAATCAATACCCTAGATCTAGAATAGTTCTAGATCTAAATCCTAGATCGCATCTAGGTCAAGAAGAGATTAGATCTCTTACCTTCGCATGGGTCGAGAACTTCATGGTTGATTTTTGTTATTATCTTTGGAGCTATACATGCATTCGACCTCTACAGAAAGTCCACATGAGGCTGCAACAAAATCAAAGGTTCATCAAACGAAGATCTGCTCGAAGTACTAGATTCTAACAGATCCCTCTTGACAGTTAATCAAAAATATATTCCTCAAATCTTTTGGATACTCCAAGAGATGAAGAACATGAGGAGGAATAAGGAAGAAATCTAACCCTTGGATCTTGAAGAAAAATCCTGATTTTTCGGACCAGGTTCGTTCAGATCTGATCAGATCAAGAGATATATTTCAAAATTTTTTCTCTTTGATCTAGATCAAATTTGGAATGTTTTAGATCTGATTTTTATTCTTTTAATAATTAAAATAAAATTAGATAAATTAAATCAAATTTAATTTACCTTGAAGTAGGTAATCCTATTACCCGATGATGATCTTGTGAGCAGCGGAAGGTTCTGGATCTAGCCACGCAAGTGCCTGACCTCTGTCGGTATCTACTCAGGTTAGATTTAGAGATCCTCTTCTTCTCTATCATGTCTTCAAAAATTAGATCTGAATCTAATCTGGAGGATCTTCAAAACTCCTTTTGAAGATCAGCAGTTGTCCTTTGCAGCAGCGCAGCCTTCTAGCTTTTAGTCGTCTTTCTCTCATCTGGATTGCACCAATCAAGGTCCAAAACACTTTTGGATGTGGAGAGGAGAGGGAAAGGTGGGTTTGGCATGGAGGAAGAGGAGAGAGGCAGCCTTGGGGTGTGGGATTTCAATTCTCCAATCTTAATTTGAGTTGGGCGCAGGGTCTTATTTATAGACTATCTGTGATCCAACTCCTCTTCTTCCCAACCAATCACAACTCTTTGTGAAATCAGATCTAAATTTGATTGGTGGAAATAGAGTCCCCTGGATTCCTGCTTAGAGGGTGCCTAAGACTAGTCAAAGTTGGTTCTTAGGAGAACTCTAATTGGAATCCAAAAAGGAGATGGAATCCCTGTCCAATAGGGACTCCTGGGCATCTCCAACTTGGGCACACACCAAGGGTGGCATGCGCCCTCCTCCTTGCCAGGTTCTGGCATGGGGACAGGCCCCCACCAGCTCTCCAATAGGTGTGTGACACGTGGACAGAAGTCAAAGTGTCAATGGTCAATGTTTGATCAGTCAAAGGTCAACTTTTGACCAAAGTCAAAGGACGAGAAATGGCAGGTGACCAAAAATAGTAGGTAATGTCTTACAAAATAAAACAACCTTTTCTGACTTGGACAAGCTCCAGTCAAACAAAGTAAAGACCTTTGATTGAGCACAAACTCCATTGACTTATTCAGGACAACTATTTATGATAGTAAAAGAAGAACGTTAGGTTCAATCGAGTACTAGCACGATTTTCTTGAACCTAATTGAATCTCAATCAGATCAATGAACTGGATCAGTTCAATTGATGATCACCATATTCAAACCCTTGTTTGTGTGACCCAATTAGGTTTAGTTCTATATGATAATGGGATATGTCATGATCTCTATCATCGACATCATCGAAACTCCTTTCAATGGATCAGAACTCTTCTAATTCGAACAGCTAGAATGGTCGATCATCTAAATCATTCTAATTGCTCCCAAAATCCACTAGTGACACCTAGCAGTATATGGTGGCAACCCATCAGAGCTGAATGCGAACCTCTTGGTGCAGCTACCTGTGTGTTTAAGTTCTTCTATCTTGAGCCCCGATCAAATTAGGATTAAGGTGAACTCGTCAAACCCTAGTCTCTGTCATATGATGTACTCATTCGATTTCAAGTCCAATGTAAAAACCTAAATAGAAACTCTTTCTATTATTTCACTCTGCCATGGCCATGGACTTCGGAACTTGATTCTCATGATCATCATAGGGCTGCTCCTCTACCACCGCGGTAGATAGATTCTATCTTGATGCTATCCAGTTCTTACAATGAACATGCTATAGCCAACATACACCTCAGGATTCCATATGGCTAGGAGATCGAGTAATGGTGTAGTCAAACTATGTCATCCTCAAGGTGAACTGCCGATGCATCTCAGGTCAAAGAACCAGACACATTACTGCAGCATCAAGTCAATCATTGACGAGAAGGTAGACTCCCTAATGACTACTCAAGATGGTCACGCTCAATGCCCTCATTCTCTAACGAGTACCTGTACTCTCGCTCTGATGTCTCCACACCATAGACTCAAGACTCATCTACTAAACAGAAGCGATTGTACACCAACCTTTTGGATCAATCACCATCCTCGTGATGATTCTATGGTCGGGAGCATTTTATGAGTTAATAATGATTATTCATATCTTAAATTTTCAACTCTTGAAAATATGAATTATCATTATCATTAACTCAAAGGATGTATCACAAACACTAAATACACATATATGATAGAAAATAACCCATTTTATTGATATTAGTCAAAATTATAATTTTGCTCCTAGAAGTGTATTACAAGTGTCAGCCAATTCTAACTTCTAGGGCACATATATCTAACAGATCTCTCAAAAAATCATAAAAATAAACTAAGAAAAAACATTCTAAGAGAAGATAAATCTTCTCTTTCAGGACATCAATGATTGATGTTCTAAAAACATCTCTATTTTAGGACAAGATGAGACCTTCTCCTCTAGAATTTTTTCTATATTCTAAATCAGATACTCTCTAATTTTTCTCATAGAAAAATCTCATAAAAGATGGAGAAGAAGGATTCTTAAACAAACCCTAAGAGAAGAACTTCTTCTCTCATCAGGTCATGATCAGATCATGTCCAAAATGTGATCACCATGCCCCAACACCTTGGAGCACACATCCCATGCCCTCTTCCTCTCTCTCTCTCTCTCTCATAGATTTTTATCACATAAAAATTATAAAGAAAAATAAAGGATAAATACTTTTAAACAAAATCACAAGAGAAGACAATCTTCTCTCCTACCTTGTCCCTTCAAGATATTAACTTTTGATGTCTTAATTCAAATCTCTACTCCAAGAATCTTGGTGCCCCAAACCACCCAAGCCATCCTCACTTTCTCTCCTATTTTTGGTGAATATTCCAGAATTTTTGATGCTCAAAACAAAGTGGAAGGAGGCATCCCACAATCTTTTCTTTTGACTTGGTCAAAACTTAGTTTTAAGGAGGTTTTATAAGAATCCAATGGGGCGTCCAACTCTTGGATGCCCCACCCACATTTTAGGCATGAGAAGAAGGAAACCATCATACAAAACTGGGAAATAAAGGTAGAGAAAATAAACTTGGCATGGGAAATAGTTGGCGCACAAGATGGAGGAAGTGGTTTGGATTCTTTGGACTCTTTCAAAAAGGAAACTAATCCTAACCACTTAACTAAATTGACCAAGTCAAATTTGTATCCAAATTAACCAGGATATGTGGTGTGGGAAATCAATCTTAGGCATGGGAAATCACATAAAAAAAAACTTAGAAATAAAATAAGTGGGCATTGGGTTTTGAGACCTTGGCGCAAGGAAGAAACAAGGAATCCTAGTCTAACTAGGATTCTCATAAATTGACTAGGTCAAACCAATTTTAAATCCAATTAAAATAGAATTAGTGTAAGCCTAATTATGAATGATCCTAGTCCAACTAGAAATTCAATTAAATCAGATTAAACCACATTTAATTTTGATTTAAATCCAAAGTTAATTTGGAATTGGGTGCACTCAAATTCTAGTCCAACTACGAATTATTTTTCCCTTGCAATTGGCTTATCCAATAAACCAATTGGACTTAACCCAATTATGTCCAAACTAATTCTAATTAAATTTAATTCAATTAGACTTAATCTCAATCCAATTGCTCAATTATATTGAGCCAATTAGTAATTCAATTGCTAATCGATCCTCCTGCAACACTTGCATTAGGTCAAACATCAATCGCATTGATTGTTTGACCTTAGAACGATTCTCAATCATCGATTAACCATCTGATTAGAGTACAACTTCTAATGTATGTGACCCTATAGGTTCGAACCTAAGCCGATAGCATTGAAACTAATTTCTATACCAATCAAAGTAACCATCTAGCAATGGTTTTCAATGTCCGGATAGATCGAATATTTGTAAAGCAACATTCTTAGAACCCTTACCCATGGTTACCGTATAATTCATCTCTTTGACTAACAATGCTCAAGACAACTTTGAGTATACTATCAAACACTCATACAAGTCATCTCTATTATGTCTCAAAATTTTGTAAATACCATGACACCTCATAAGGATTACCCAGGCCTAGGTTTTGCTAAATTGAAACACAATGAGACATTCTCTTTCTGAAGTTAATCAAGAGTGGTCAATCCCATCTTGACTCATACACTGACTTTATAAGTACTTGACTGTACCCAAAAACTTTTTGAACCTATATTTGAAATACAAGCAGTCCGGCATCAACGTACAGTGAGTTGCTTGCAAGTCATCATGGTGATCTCAGGTTGGAGGGATACTTATACCCATTGGTCTTAGCTAGCTACTCTTGATAGTAGAATGCTACATTGGTCATGTTCAGTGCAGATGTACTTCTATATCTCACCTGGATGCCATACCAGTGCCTCTACACTACTTGGTTATGAGGATAACCAACGCATATAGCATACAGCAACCTACACTCGATAAGTTATCATCCTTATTAATAACTTATCATTTAGTCATGAATAATTTAAGAACCATCTGATAAATTATTTTTTATTGATTGTTTGTGGTTCTAAGAACTTCATCATAATTTAGGAGTTCATTTAAGAAAGATAGAACTTTTATGATGAACTAGCCAAATAACTATTATTATTAGATAATTCATAGACTAATTTCAATCATCTATCACTTAGATGATTGACTTTAGGACACACTTCGCAATAACTCCCACTTGGACTAAAACCAATCAAAATGATATTAAATATCCTATCTTTCACTTAAGTTCATAGAACTCCTTAGTTTCGAGGCCTTAGCAAATGGGTCGGCCAAGTTCTCCTTTTACATCAATCTTCCAAAGATTGACGTCACCCAGATCTAATATCTAAGGTGATAGCATACAGAGTATGCTGCTCCTGTGGTGCATTTTTTGGTTCTTTAGCTTGAGCTATGGCTCCAGTGCTACAATAGGACTGGACCATCGATGGAGGATAGCACTCCCAATATGCTAATGAACATCAGTAAGTACACAGCTTACATGGCAGCATCATATGCTATGATGTACTCTACATCACTAACTGAACAGGCTATAGTATCCTGCTTGGAACCTTTCCAATAGATTGTTCCTACAATTAGGGTATGATCCAATATTCTCTTACTGTCATCTTGGTCTGATTAAAATCAAAACATCCATATGTTTTAAGTCAGTATCTCCATATTTGAGTCACTGGACCTTAATATTTTCCAAATACTTAGGGATTGTCTACACAATCTTTCAGTGGTTCTCACTTGGATTAGACTAATATCTTCTCATTACCTTTAGTGAGTATACCATATCTGATCTTGAATATGAAAATTAGATGATAGCCAAACCTTTATTTCTTATAATGCTGGAATGCTATTTCTGATTAAGAGAATTTCATCCACAGACAACACAAAGAATAACACTACGGAATATTTTGCCCAATTACAAATGCAGAGTTTATCTTTGATCATAATAAAGACATACGTTCAAAATATATGTTTGAAGTCAGACGGGCTTTATAGGTTCTTACCTTTCTGGCTGTGCTATTCTGATCCTTTTGAAAATTCATTCACACCCAATGGATTTTATCCCTTCAGGTGAATCAACTAGTGTCCACACACCACTGATTTCCATGGACTTTCATTTGGATTATTTGGCTCTAAGCCACTTCTTAGAGTAAGACCACTGCATTGCATCCCTATAAGTGATCGGATCCTTATTGTTCTAATCGAGCTCAGCAAGATCACCATCTCGGATCTAGATACTGAAGTATCTATCCAGCTAATGTGGTACTCTATCAGATCTCCTTAAAGATGCCACTTTAATGGGCTCCGGGTTTAATCTGATCAAATCTAGTTCTATAGGTTTACTAGATTGTGTCGGTTTATTTCTATCAGTTAAACTTCTTTAAGTTCAACTTGATAGGCATTAGTTCCTTCTCTAAGAAACTTCTTTCCAAAAGGAATGCCGTACTATTGATGAACATCTTAGATTCTTCGGCATGGTAGAATTAATAACTTTTAAACACCTATTAGACCAAGATCCAAGTTTATCTGTGTGCAAATCTATGACATAGGCCAATCAACTCTAAACCCATAGGTGAGAGAGTCTAGGTCTACACCTGATCCATATCCCATATGGAGTCTTTATAACAAATTTACTCGGTGTAAACATTTAGAGTAAAACGAATCGTCATAAGAGCACAACCCTGAAATAGGCAGACTAGTGAACCCCATTATGGATTGAACCATGTCTAATAAAGTTCATTTTCTCCTTTCAGATATACTATGTTCCAAAAAAAAATCTACTGAGACAGAATCCTATTCTCTCCTAGATATGTTCCAAACTTCTTGGATAGGTATTCGCCTCCGCGATCTAATCGAAGAGTTCCAATACATTTTCTAGTTTGTTTTCCTATTTTATTATTGAATCATTTGAACATTTCAAGTGATTCAGGCCAAACGCACCCATGTCCAATTAGGTCGTCTATAATAAAATATTAATATCATTCTCTAGCACTTAAGTTCATAGGTCCACATACGTCACTATGTAGGAAACTTACAACTTTATCGGCTCCTTCATCTTTTTCAATAAAGGTGACTTTGTCATCTTTCTAAAAAGACAAGACTCATAGGCTATCAATGATTCATAATCATTGATATCAAGATTTTTCTCTCAAGCTAACACGTTTATCCTATTCTTGTCAAGATGACTAAGCCTATAATGCCAAAGATAGACATCCATGACATAATCTAATTTGGGTGTGTACATTACACCTAACAGACTTTATAAATATTAAATATCATTTCATTATTATCCACATATTATTATAACATTAATCATAATAATATTACAATAATTTTTTTTATTGATAAATGATAATCATCTCTGAACAAAAGGCCAGCAGAGATCACATTTATCATAAACAATAGACAATGGTGACAATCACTCAAAATGACATCTTTTGAAAATAAACTTGACGATTTTTAAAGCTAGAATTGGAACAAGACATCCATTCCAAACATTTAGGTATTTCTCACTATTTTCAAACATTCCACTTACTTGTAGTCCTAGCAACAAATTGCATAGGACTACCGGTATCTGATATTCAGGTAGTAGAATTGCATAAAGAAATTTCAAGGTATTATTATATAACATCCTTGATAAGAAACTCTTGCTCCTTTCTCTTGTTCAGCCTATTATGGTCAAGAAAAGTATGATAATTCTTCTTCCTATGACCCTGCTTCTAATAGTAGAAGCACTATGCCTAATTTGGGTCAATTTGGACTAATTGGCCCCAATACGAACCCATTCGTATTGCTGAATCAAATTCAACTTTTGATACTAATTATCGAAGTTGGGTCTCATAAGTCATCACTGTCTAACAGTGATAGGAGCAATTAGGGTTTAGCCTTAATTTGAGAAAAGAGAATAATGACCTAAGTATATGAATCATATTAAGCCTAAAGACTTAGACTTTAGTCTAAAGATTCTTCCACTATTTTATTCGAATTGATAGTCTCTACCTCTAATTCGGAGAATTATTTTAATTTTCTCGTAGGTACTAAAATCCACATAGAGTACACACAAGCCCGACTTTGGTTGGCCAACCTATGTGCATCTATGGGTAGGTTTACAATCAATTATTTTTCCAAATAATTTTTAGTAATTTAATTTTACCCCAAAAATTTAATCAGTAGGCTTTGGCCTCCACTATAAGGATCTGGTTAGGTCCAACCATAAACAAGATCATACTTGGTGCATCCAACCAACGAATGATTAAGCCCAACTTTGGTTAGCCAACCTAACCACCATTAGAGAGACACTTTCAAGTTATCATATTATGAATGATAATTCCATTAGTCAATAAGCATCAGACCTTTGGGCCTCCAATGATTATTTAGTTAATGGACCCATTATCATCCAACTTAATGAAAGGCTATGACTCGATTATCTTCATAATTTTATCATTTTAAGAATCTAATAATTTTAGAGGATTTAAATTATTAGTGATTTAAGTATAGAAAAGACATGGACCAATTTACTCCCACTGACTTCACCAAGTCAAGTCCTTCCACTGACTTCTCAAGTCATCAACAAGGACTTGGATCAATTTCAATCCTTGGGCACCTAAAACAATCTCACTGAATGAAATCAGTCTCACTGATTTTCTATGTGACATGGGTTAGCATGAATCAATGAGCAACCTAATTAAGACCTGATTAACCACATTGGCTAGGTAAGTGAGATTAGTGGGAGGGTCTGCCAAGGCTTGCCTCTAACACCATTAGAAATGGCCAGATAAGCGGACTGCCAATTAAAAACCACCAGTCTAAAATGCCACACTTACCTTAGACACCAATTGGTTTGTTAGTTTTGATTTGGTCTGCCTAAAGACTCAGGCTCGACCATTGAGCCATGATCAGTGTCCATTTGTTAGATATATGGACTTTGATCAACTACAACTATTGAATTGATCTAAAAAAATTATCTAATCCTAATTAATTATTAATTAGATTTGATCAATTTCTTAACTTAGTCTATATTTAATCTAACCCTAGGTCTAACCAAGTTAATGACCTGATCAAAGCTAACCCATTATCCTTTAACCTATGTTTTATGAAATTATCTTAGGATCTTTAAATCACAAACCTAGATCCTAAACAATCACTTAATTCTCAATTAAGTTCAAGGCTGAGGGTTGGGGTTTGGTATTTCGAAAATATTTTTCAAAATTTGAAAGGTTCTTTACACCCTAGCACTGTTTCATTAAATATGTCAACTTATTTCAAAAATGGGTTGGCTTATTTCATAAACAAGAACTAGATGTAGGTTTGATCACATAAAACCAACCAATTATGATATTTAGCCAAATTCCTAGCTAGGCTGGCTCAAATCCCATTCGAGCTGGACCAAGCAAAAGCCGAGCCAGCTCGATTCTGAGATAGCCAGCTCGAGCAGAAGGCTGAAATGCCTTCGTTTCCATCAGGCAGGCTTGGATCCCATCCGAGCCGGCCTGAAATGAATCCAAGTTGGCTTGATTCCTAATCGAGCTGGTTGGAGCATCATCCAGAAACTATATCAGACTGGCATGCTAGTTGAGCCAGCTTGATTTCTGAGAGAGCTAGCTCGACTGGCGAATAGAATCCTTTTAAGATCCTATTTAGGTTTTAATCTAAAATTATGTATTCTACATAAAAATCATGAAATTATTTAGATCTAATCTAAATCCTAATTCATGATAAAATTCAGATTAAACCCTTCAAAAACATCATAAAAAATATTAGATCTAATTTAACTTTTTTTATGATTCAGATTTAGATCAGCATATAGTAGGATAACCTTTAATGTAAGGGATTAACCTTACAATAGGACAACCTTATGGCAGTATGTGCAATCTTTAATTAATTTTACTTTTAGATTTATTCTAAAGCATACATGAACATATTATAAAAGAACCTAGATGCTTCGATACCACTGTTGGAAAGCATGCAAGGTTTCATGCATAGATTTCGAAACTTTTTAAAAATTAAAGATAGCGGAAGACATAGGTTAAACAATTTAACCTATAATATGCATGAAATATAATTATTAAATTCTACATCAAGGATCTATAATATATCATAATACATATATAAATTTAAAAATAAATATTTTGGTATTGATCAAATCAATATCCTAGATCTAGAATAGTTTCAGATCTAAACCCTATATCGCATCTAGGTCAAGAAAAGATCAGATCTCTTATCTTCGCATGGGTTGAGAACTCTATGATTTATTTTTGTTGTTGCCTTTGGAGCTGCACATGCATCCAGTCTCTATAGAAAGTCCACACGAGGCTGCAACAAAATTAGAGGTTCGTCGAACGAAGATCCGCTCGAAGTGCTAGCTTCTCGCGGATCCCTTCCGATGATTAATCAAAAATATATTCTTTGGATCTCTTAGACACTCTAAGAGATAAAGAACATGAGGAGGAATAAGAAAAAAATCCAACCCTTGAATCTACCAAAAAATTAGAAAAATAAACAAGAAAAAAATATCCTAAGAGAAGATAGATCTTCTCTTTCGGGACATCAATGATTGAAGTTCTGAAAATATCTCTATGTTAGGATAAGAGGAGACCTTCTCCTCTAGAATTTTTTCCATATTCTAGATCACATAATCTCTATTTTATCTTATAGAATAATCCCACAAAAGAAGGAGAAGAAGGGTTCTCAAAAAAATCCTAAGAGAAGATCTTCTTCTCTTCTTCTTCTCTAATCAGGACATGATCAGATCATGTCCAAAAAGTGATCACCATGCCCCAACACCTTGGAGCACACATCCCCCACCCTCTTCCTCTCTCTCTCTCTCTCATATTTTTATAACATAAAAATCATAAAGAAAAAAAAAGGATAAAGATTTTTAAACAAAATCACAAGAGAAGGCAATCTACTCTCTTACCTTGTCCCTTCAAGACATCAACTTTTGATGTCTTAATTGAAAGCTCTGCTCCAAGAATCTGAATCGAAATCCTAATTTTCCAGACTAGGTTCATTCAAATCTAATCGGATCAAGAGATATATTTCAAAATTCTTTTCTCTTTGATCCAAATTAGATCTGGAATATTTCAGATCTGATTTTTATTTTTCTAATAATAAAAAAAAATATAGATAAATTAAATCAAATTTCATTTATCTTGATGTAGGGTAATCCTATTATCCATTGATGATCCTGTAAGCAGCGGAAGGTTCTGGATTTAGCCATGCAAGTGCTTGGCCTCTACTGGTATCCACTCGAACTAGATCTGGAAATCCTCTTCTTCTCTATCACATCTCCAAAAATCAGATTTGAATCTGATTTGGAGGATCTTCAAAAAAGTTTTTGAAAATTAGCAGTTGTCCTTTGCAGCAGCGCAGCCTTCTAGCTTTCTGATCGCCTTTCTCTGATCTGGATTGCACCAACCTTAAGATCCCAAACTACTTTTGGGAATGGAGAGGAGAGGGAGAAGATGGACTTGGCATGGAGGAAGAGAGAGGCAGCCTTGGGGCATTGTGAATTATTTTTTGAGATTCTCCTTGAGTTGGGCGCAGGGTCTTATTTATAGACTATGCGTGATCCAACTCCTCTTCATCCCAACCAATCACAATCCTTTATGAAATCAGATCTAAATCTGATTGGTGGGAATAGAGTCCCTTGGATTCCTCCTTAGATGGCATGCCTAAGACCAGTCAAAGTTGGTTCTTAGGAGAACTCTAATTGGAATCCAAAAAGGAGATGGAGTCCCTATCCAACAAGGGACTCCTAGGCGCCTCCAACTTGGGCACACGCCACCCTTAGGGTGGCGTGCGCCCTCCTCCTTGCCAGGTTCTGGCAGGGGGACAGGCCCCCACCAGCTCTCCAATAGGTGCATGACATGTGGATCAAAAGTCAAAGTGTCAATGGTCAACATTTGACCAGTCAAAGGTAGACTTTTGACCAAAGTCAAAGGACGAGAAATGGCAGGTGACCAAAAATGGCAGGTAATGTCTTACAAAATAAGACAACCCTTTTCTGACTTGGACAACCTCCAGTCAGACCATAGTGAAGGCCTCTGATTGAGCACAAACTCCTTTGGCTCAGTCAGGACAACTTATTTATGATAGTAAAAGAAGAACGTTAGGTTCAATCGAGTGCTAGCACGATTTTCTTGAACCTAATTGAATCTCATTCAGATCAATTGAACTAGATCAGTTCAATTGATGATCACCAGATTCAAACCCTTGTTTGTGTGACCCAGTTAGGTTCAGTTCTGTATGGTAATGGGATATGTCATGATCTCTATCATCGACATCATCGAAACTCCTTTCGATGGATCAGAACTCTTCTGATTCGAACAGCTAGAATGATCGATCATCTAAATCATTCTAATTGCTCCCAAAATCCACCAGTGACACCTAGCAGTATATGGTGGCAACCCATCAGAGCTGAATGCGAACCTCTTGGTGCAGCTACCTGTGTGATTAAGTTCTTCTATCTTGAGCCCCGATCAGATTAGGGTTAAGGTGAACTCGTCAAACCCTAGTTCTCTGTCATATGATGTAATCATTCGATTCAAGTCCAATGTGAAAATCTAAATAGAAACTCTTTCTATTATTTCACTCTGCCATGGCCATGGGCTTCTGGACTTGATTCTCATGATCATCATAGGGCTGCTCCTCTACCACCGAGGTAGATAGATTCCATCTTGATGCAATCCAGTTCCTACAATGAACATGCTATAGCCAACATACACCTCAGGGTTCCATATGGCTAGGAGACCGAGTAATGGTGTAGTCAAACTATAACACCCTCAAGGTGAACTGCCGATGCACCTCAGGTCAAAGAACCAGACACACTACTGCAGCATCGAGTCAGTCATTGACGAGAAGGTAGACTTCCCTAATGACTACTCGAGGTGGTCACGCTCAGTGCCCTCGTTCTCTAACGAGTACCTGTACTCTCGCTCCGGTGTCTCCACACCGTAGACTCAAGACTCATCTACTAAAGAGAAGCGATTGTACACCAACCTTCCGGATCAATCACCATCCTCGTGATGATCCTATGGTCGGGAGCATTTTATGAGTTAATAATGATTATTCATGTCTTAAATTTTCAACTCTTGAAAATATGAATTATCATTACCATTAACTCAAAGGATGTATCACAGACACTAAATACACATATGTGATAGAAAATAACCCATTTTATTGATTATAGTCAAAATTATAATTTTGCCCCTAGAAGTGTATTACAAGTGTCAGCCAATTCTGGCTTCTAGGGCACATATATCTAACAATCTCCCACTTGTCCTAAAGCCAATTGGCTACAAGTCTAAGTCCCATCTTCTCAAGGTGGGCTTCGATCTTCTGCTGGCCCAACGGCTTTGTAAGTGGGTCTGCCACATTATCTGTGGAGTTGACTCTCTTGACCTCGACGTAACCCTTCTCGAGGTAATCGCGGATGAGGTGGTATCGCCGCTCAATGTGCTTGGATTTCTGGTGAGACCTCGGCTCCTTAGCAAGGGCTATGGCGCCATTGTTGTCGCAGTATAGAGGAATGGCATCTGATGGCATTACTCCAATTTCTGCAGCAAACTTCTTGTACCAGAATGCTTCCTTCGCAGCCTCTGATGCAGCGATATATTCTGCTTCCATGGTGGAATCTGCTATCACGGTTTGCTTGGAACTCTTCCAGCTGACAGCACCACCATTGCACACAAACAGACTCCCAGATGTCGACTTTCGATCATCTATATCGGACATGAAATCCGAGTCTGTGTATCCCTGGACTTGGAGTTCTCCATTACCAAAGACCAACATCATATCCTTAGTTCTTCTCAAGTACTTAAGGATACATTTCACAGAAGTCCAGTGTTCTTCACCTGGATTTGACTGATATCTGCTTGTGACACTCACAGCATGGGCTATATCAGGTCGTGTACATAGCATGGCATACATGAGGCTCCCTATTGCAGAAGCATAAGGGATCTTGCTCATGCGCATTCTATTTCCTCAGGTGTGCTAGGGCACATCTTCTTGGAAAGATGAATACCATGTCTGAAGGGTATTAATCCCCTCTTAGAGTTTTCCATACTAAACCTCTTTAGTACTTCCTCTATGTACATCTTCTGTGAAAGTCCTAGCATCCTATTCGGTCTATCCCTATAGACCTTAATTCCTAGAATAAAGGATGCTTCACCTAGGTCTTTCATGGAGAATTCCTTGGACAACCATATTTTGACTGTCGTCAACATGGGAATATCATTCCCAATAAGGAGGATGTCATCCACGTACAATACGAGGAAGACAACAGCGCTCCCACTGACCTTTTTGAAAACACATGGTTCCTCTTCATTTTTGATGAAACCAAACTTTTTGATCACATCATTGAAATGAGTGTTCCAGCTCCGAGATGCTTGCTTAAGTCCATATATGGACCTTTGCAGCTTGCAAACCTTGTGATCAGTATCACTGGATGTGAAACCTAGCGGCTGTTCCATATAGATATCTTCCTCAAGATATCCATTTAAGAATGCCATTTTCACGTCCATTTGCCATATTTCATAATCGAAATAGGCTGCAACGGCAAGCAATGTGCGGATGGATTTTAGCATAGCCACTGGGGAAAAGGTATCCTGATAGTCAATGCCTTCGCGTTGACTATAACCTTTTGCCACTAGTCTAGCCTTGAATGTCTCCACATTCCCATCTGCACCAATCTTTCTCTTGAAGATCCATTTACACCCAATAGGTACTATACCTTCTGGTGGATCTACCAAGGTCCAGACTTGGTTTGAGTGCATCGAGTCAATTTCTGACTGCATTGCCTCTAGCCATTTCTCGGAGTCGATATCTGATATCGCCTCGTTGTAGGTTTTGGGATCATCACCATGAGCACCATTACCTACGAGGAACATTTTCCTCTACTTTCCTCTGAAATAATACCTAAGTATCTTTCAGGGGGATGGGAAAACTCTTTCCGATCTACGAGGTGGAGGAGGTAGTGTTCTTATTGGCTCAACCTGATTTGGTTCCAATTGGTCCTTAGCTCGTTTTACTTGTGAGACTTTCTCATCAAGCTTAATCTGCTTTCCAATGCCGCTATCTTGAATAAACTATTTTTCAAGAAAGATGGCATGTCGACTCACAATCACATTGTGGTCTTCTGGAATGTAGAAATAGTATCCTAATGACTCTTTAGGATATCCTATGAATCGAGCTCTGAAGGACCTAAACTCTAACTTGTCCGCTTGTTGTCTTTTGACATGAGCCGGACAACCCCAAATTCTGAGATGACTCAGACTTGGTTTCTTACCGTGCCATATCTCATACGGTGTGGTAGGAACGGTTTTAGAGGGAACCCTATTCAGTAGATAAATTGAAGTTAACAATGAGTTGTCCCCAAAGAAAATCAGGGAGGTCTGTGAAGCTCATCATGGATCGAACCATATCCAATAGAGTCCGATTTCTCCATTCTGAAACCCCGTTGAGTTGAGGTGTTCCTGGTGGAGTCCATTGAGAGACTATGCCATTTTTCTTGAGATAGTCTAGGAATTTTCGGCTAAGGTATTCACCTCCTCGATCTGATCGAAGAACCTTAATGGGTTTTTCAGTTTGTTTTTCTACTTCATGTCTGAATTCTTTGAACTTTTCAAAAGCTTCAGACTTGTGTCTCATAAGATACACATACCCATACCTAGACAGATCATCGGTAAAGGTAATGAAGTAGACAAAATTGCCTCTAGCCGGCACATCAAATGGGCCGCACACATCAGTATGTACTAGGGCAAGGAGATCTGTGGCCCTTCTCCCCATGTCCAACAAAAGGGAGTTTAGTCATTTTGCCTTGAAGACAAGATTCACAAGTTGGATATGACTCGAAAGTCAATGGACTCAATAGCCCATTTTTCTCCAATTTGTTGATCCTATCTTCTGCTATATGACCTAATCTCAGGTGCCATAGATATCTATCGTTTGGACTATCCCTAGGTCGTTTGGCATTCACGTTTTGCTCGATAGTTAGAACAGGTACATCAATATGTAGCTGATAAAGACCATTAATAAGGAAACCATTTGCAATTTTATTTCTTTCATAAAGAATGTTACAATGGTCCTTAAAGAAGGTAATCACATAAGCCTTCTTAGTGCTAAGCATGAAACAGAAATCAAATTCCTGCTAGCTGCAGGCACATAATAACAGTCTTTCAAAACTAAGTCTAAACCAGATGGTAATCGAAGAGGGTATGTTCCCACGGCTACTGCAGCAACTCTTGCTCCATTACCGATGCGTAGGATCATGTCTCCATCCCTCAGCCTCCTGCTATCCTCAAGACCCTGCATGGAAGTGCACAGATGAGCACTAGAACCAGAGTCAAGCACCCAACTGGATGCAGAAGAAACCGTAAGGTTAGACTCAATAACGAGCATACCTCCAGAAGGACCTTCCTTCTTGTTCTTCAGGGTGGCCAGGTAAGTAGGGCAGTTCCGCTTCCAATGGCCGTCGCTGTTGCAATGGAAACACTTTCCTTTGACATCGGCCTTTCTTCTTCGGCTCTGCCTTCTTCTTCTTTGATCCTTCCACCTTTTGCTTTTTCACAGACTTCTTTTTCTTTCCATAAGACTTTCTTTTGGAAGAAGTCCGTTCCATAGCAAGAACTGAGCCTTTAGAACCTTTCATAGAAAGCTCAGCGGTAACCAGCATATTCATTAATTCGGCCAAGGAATTTTGAAGTTTATGCATGTGGTAATTCATGATGAATTGCCCATATGCATCAGTCAAGGATTGCAGAATAATATCGTTCTGCAGATCCAAGTCTAACTTCACACCGAGCTTCTCAAGCTCTTCCATGTCCTTGATCATCATCAGACAGTGATCTTGGACTGACTGCCCATCATGCATCTTAGCCTTAAAAAGTCATTTCGTGACTTGATATTTGGCTGCGCGACTCTGTTCACCAAACATCTCCTGCAGGTGAGCCAACATTTGGCGAGCAGTCCCGATATCTTCATGTTGGCGCTGGAGCTCATCAGACATCGAGCCCAACATGTAATATCTGGCCTTATTATCTTCGTCTATCCATTTTTTCAGAGACGCTCTCTATTCAGTGGATGGACGGGCTGGTAAGGTGGGAGGGTCCTGGTCCAATACATGGGTTAACTTCTCGAAACCCAAAATAATTTTGTAGTTCCTGAGCCAATCTTTATAATTGGGTCCGGTCAGTCTATGTGTGTCCAGGATACGTGCTAATGGGTTGGACGCAGACATTTTTCTATAGAGAGTCAAAGATTCTAGTTAGATACTGTAATTATGACTTGACCAATTTATTTAGGAAATTTTATTTTTAAACAAATTAGCTTCCACTATTTTCTCGGATCCCTACACTCCCTCTGTAGAGATGCAAAAATCTCCACGATTAATGATTTCTAGTGGGTGGTGCGGTCTCACCAACTGACTCATCACCTCACCTAACAGTTATTGGTGATGGGTTAGCCAATGAGTGAACAACTCTTGTTCAATGATTCTCTAATCATGGTGCACCCAAACTTGGTCTCTAATTCATGAATCTCACCGTATCCAGAATATTGATCCACTCCTTAGTTAAGTCAGACCCACCATTTGCACAGACTGGATTCCTAATTGAGTCTCTCACCGTATCCAAGAATATTGAGCCCAACTCATCCTCCAGCCCATAGCATCCAATGCCTAATAGACATGGTTGCATCTTTCGGTGCAACTGAGCCACTGTATCCAGCCGAGAACAATCAACCCCTAGGAAGGGCCCGCACATCTACAATGGTGGAAGACCTCAGACTTAATCTTTTCTTAGGGAGAATTGATTCAGGTCTCATTAAACTAGACTTGTCATAGTCATAACAATTATGACTAACCTAGTGGCATGGGTTAGCTCGGATTATTGACCACCTCAGATCAGAACTGTGTCAACAGATATGGCCAGGTAAGTGAGATCGGTGGAAGGGATATGCCATTAACTCGTACAAGAATGCATTCAGGTCGAGTAGCTTCCCAATTAAAAACCAGTCGGATCGTATGTGCCAAACTTACCTTAGACACCAAATTGTTGAGCCAGAACCAATTGGGTTAGCCTACAATCCAGACTCTAACCTCTGAGCCTAATTAGGTCTTGCTTGATCGTGACTCGATCTTGACCCAGACTTAATCCTATTAGGCTGGTCAATTTAAGCATTGTTGATCCCATCTAACCAACTCTTGATTCGGTTTGATCAACCGCTTAGACCTAATTGAGCTACCCAAGCCCGAACCCAGTATTATGAATATGTCTTAGATCTAAAATTCTCAATTTTAGACCTAATTAATATTTCATAATCTTAATTCTTAATTAAGTAGGGTTCATAAATAAAATATGCATAATAAATCCTAGGGTTTCAGGATCTAGGGTTTTGCAGAAAGTAAGTTTTGGGTTTCTGATTAAGGACGAACGCGCAGCACCCCTACACATCATAAGAACACCCCATCGGATGGGAGGAGAGGGCCTTTAAACCCTTCTTCATTCTTATGACCGGACGGCCAAGAGGAACGCCTTAATCAGGAACATGTAATACTACAAAATAGTTTTAGATCTATATCATATATCTCATATACAAATTAGATCTAATCATGGCATATTTTGCATACATCTCATGTATCGAATCATGCATATTTTTAGATCTAAATTATCTCATAATAATCTAAAAAATTAGATTTAAATTGATCTTATCAAAATAAACTCTAATCTAGACAACTATGTAGAACTATTCTACAACTAGTCTAGACATGCATCAATCATATCTCATATGATGTTTAAAATTAAATAATTTTTATTTACTATTTTTTAGATATTATTATAATAATTATAATATCAAAAAATAGTAAATAAATAGATCTAAAATATGATTTAATCAAATTAAATTATAAACATGCAAGACTATTCTATAGAACTATTCTATTTTAGAACTAGTCATGCATATTTTCTAATCTTAGATCCAAATCATTTAATTTTAATTTTTTTTGATTTCAGATCTGATCACATCTCATGTGACATCTGAAATCACTTATTTTTTAATTAAAATAAATTTAAAATTAGATCTAAATACTTTAGAACCTTGGCTCTGATACCAGTTGAAGGAAAATCCTGATTTTCCGGAACCAGGTTCGTTCAGATCTGATCGGATCAAGAGATATATTTCAAAAATTTTTTCTCTTTGATCTAAATCAGATCTAGGATATTTTAGATCTAATTTTTATTATTTTAATAATTAAAAATAAAATATAGATAAATTAAATTAAATTTAATTTACCTTGATGTAGGGTAATCCTATTACCCGTTGATGATCCTGTAAGCAGCAGAAGGTTCTAGAACTAGCCACGCAAGTGCCTGGCCTCTACTGATATCCACTCAGGCTAGATCTAGAGATCCTCTTCTTCTCTATCACATTTCCAAAAATTAGATCTGAATCTGATTTGGAGGATCTTCAAAATAGTTTTTGAAGATCAGTAGTTGTCCTTTGCAGCAGCGCAGCCTTCTAGCTTTCTGTCGCCTTTCTCTCACTTAGATTGCACCAACTTAGATCCCAAACTACTTTGGCCATGGAGAGGAGAGGGAGAAGATGGACTTGGCATGGAGGAGGAGGAGAGAGGCAGCCTTGGGGTGTTGTGAATTATTTTGAGATTCTCCTTGAGTTGGGTGCAGGGTCTTATTTATAGACTATGCGTGATCCAACTCCTCTTCATCCCAACCAATCATAACCCTTTGTGAAATCAGATCTAAATCTGATTGGTGGGAATAGAGTCCCTTGGATTTATCCTTAGATGGCGCTTAAGACCAATCAAAGTTGGTTCTTAGGAGGAGTCTAATCGAAATCCAAAAGGGAGATGGAGTCCCTATCCAATAGGGACTCCTGGGCGCCTCAAACTTGGGTGCACGCCACCCTTGGCGTGCGCCCTCCTCCTTGCCAGGTTTTGGTAGGGGGACAAGCTCTCACCAGCTCTCTAATAGGTACGTGACATGTGGACAGAAGTCAAAGTGTCAATGGTCAACATTTGACCAATCAAAGATCAACTTTTGACCAAAGTCAAAGAATGAGAAATGGTAGGTGACCAAAAATGGCAGGTATTGTCTTACAAAATAAGACAACCCTTTTCTGATCTGGATAGGCTCCAGTCAGACCAAGTGAAGGCCTCTGATTGAGCACAAACTCCTTTGGCTCAGTCAGGACAACTATTTATGATAGTAAAAGAAGAACGTTAGGTTCAATCGAGTGCTAGCATGATTTTCTTGAACCTAATTGAATCTCATTCAGATCAATTGAACTAGATCAGTTCAATTGATGATCACCAGATTCAAACCCTTATTTGTGTGACCCAGTTAGGTTCAGTTCTATATGGTAATGGGATATGTCATGATCTCTATCATCGACATCATCGAAACTCCTTTCGATGGATCAGAACTCTTCTGATTCGAATAGCTAGAATGATCGATCATCTAAATCATTCTAATTGCTCCCAAAATCCACCAGTGACACCTAGCAGTATATGGTGGCAACCCATCAGAGCTGAATGCGAACCTCTTGGTGCAGCTACCTGTGTGATTAAGTTCTTCTATCTTGAGCCCCGATCAGATTAGGGTTAAGGTGAACTCGTCAAACCCTAGTTTCTGTCATATGATGTAATCATTCGATTCAAGTTCGATGTGAAAAGCTAAATAGAAACTCTTTCTATTATTTCACTCTGCCATGGCCATGGGCTTTTGGACTTGATTCTCATGATTATCATAGGGCTGCTCCTCTACCACCGAGGTAGATCGATTCCTTCTTGATGCAATCCAGTTCCTATAATGAACATGCTATAGCCAACATACACCTCAAGGTTCCGAATGGCTAGAAAGTCGAGTTATGGTGTAGTCAAACTATAACACCCTCAAGGTGAACTATCGATGTACCTCAGATCAAAGAATCAGACATACCACTGCAGCATCGAGTCAGTCATTGACGAGAAGGTAGACTTCCTAATGACTTCTCGAGGTGGTCATGCTCAGTGCCCTCGTTCTCTAACGAGTATCTATACTCTTACTTGGTGTCTCCACACCATAGACTCAAGACTCATCTACTAAAGAGAAGTGATTGTACACCAACCTTCCTGGATCAATCACTATCCTCATGATGATCCTATGGTTGGGAGCATTTTATGAGTTAATAATGATTATTCATGTCTTAAATTTTCAACTCTTGAAAATATAAATCATCATTACCATTAACTCAAAGGATGTATCACAGACACTAAATACACATATGTGATAGAAAATATCCCATTTTATTGATTATAGTCAAAATTATAATTTTGCCCCTAGAAGTATATTACAAGTGTCAGCCAATTCTGACTTCTAGGGCACATATATCTAATAGAATCTTGGTGCCCCAAACCACCCATGCCATCCTTACTTTTTCTCCTATTTTTAGTGAACATTCCAAAATTTTTGACGCTCAAAACAAACTGGAAGGAGGCATCCCACAATCTCTTCCTTTGACTAGGTCAAAACCTAGTTTTAAGGAGGTTTTATTGGAATCCAATGGGGCATCCAACTCTTGGATGCCCCTCCCACTTTTTCGGCATGAGAAGAAGGAAACCATCACACAAAACCTAGGGATAGTGGTGGAGAAAATAAGCTTGGCATGGGAAATAGTTGGCACACAAGATGGAGGAAGTGGTTTGGATTCTTTAGACTCTTTCAAAAAGGAAACTAATCCTAACCACTTAACCAAGTTGACCAAGTCAAATTTGTATCCAAATTAACCATGAAATGGGGAATGGGAAATCAATCTTAGTCTTGGGAAA
Organism: Cocos nucifera; assembly: GCA_006176705.1. NCBI lineage: Eukaryota > Viridiplantae > Streptophyta > Magnoliopsida > Arecales > Arecaceae > Cocos > Cocos nucifera. Next base: position 145,769 of record QRFJ01003384.1, on the reverse strand, counting down.
TCATATAAAAAAAATATAGAAATAAAATAAGTGGCTGTTGGGTTTTGAGACCTTAGCGCAAGGAAGAAACAAGGAATCCTAGTCTAACTAGGATTCTTATATATTGACGAGGTCAAAGCAATTTTAAATCCAATTAAAATAGGATTAGTGCAAGCCTAATTATGGGTGATCTTGGTCCAACTAGAAATCCAATTAAATCAAATTAAACCATATTTAATTCTAATTTAAATCCAAAGTCAATTTGGAAATGGGTGCACTCAAATCCTAGTCCAACTAGAAATTATTTTTTTCTTATAATTGGCTTATCCAATAAATCAATTAGACTTAATCCAATTAAGTTCAAACTAATTCTAATTAAATCTAATTCAATTAGACTTAATCTCAGCCTGATTGCTCAATCAAATTGAGCTAATTAGCAATCCAATTACTAATCGATTTTCCTACAATACTTGCATTAGGTCAAACATCAATTACATTGATTGTTTGACCTTAGAATGATTCTCAATCATCAATTAACCATCTGATAAAGTTACAACCTTGAATATGTATGATCCCATAGGTTTGAACTGAAGTCGATAACACAGAAACTAATTTTTGTGTCAATCAAAGTAACTATCTAGCAATGATTCCAAACATCTGGATAGATCGAATGTATGCAAAGCAACATTCTTAAAACTCTGTTCCATGGTTACCATATAATTCATTCTTTTGATTAATAATGCTCAAGACGACTTTGAGTATGCTATCAAACACTCATACAAATCATCTCTATTGTATTTTAAAATTTTGCAAATCCTATGACACCTCATCAGGATTATCTAGGCCTAGGTTTTGCTAAATTATAACACAATAAGATATTCATTTCTTGAAGTTAATTAGGAGTGGTCAATCCCATCTTGACTCACACATCAACTTTATAAGTACTTGACTATACCTAGAAATCTTCCAAATCTATATTAGAAATACAGACAGTTAGACACCAAAGTACAGAGAGTTGCTTGCAAGTTACTGTGATGATCTCAGGTCGGAGGAACACTTATATCCATTGGCCTTAGCTAGCTACTCTTGATAGTAGAGTGTTATATTGGTCATGTTCAGTGCAAATGTACTCCTACATCTCATCTGAATGCCATTCCAGTGTCTCCACACTACTTGGTTATGAGGACAATCAATGCATATGGCATACAACAACCTATACTCGATAAGTTATCGTCCATAGTAATAACTTATCATTTGATCATGAACAATTTAAGAACCATCCGATAAACCTTTCTTTATTGATTGTTTATGGTTCTAAGGACTTTGTCATAATTTAGGAGTTCATTTAAAAAAGATAGAACTTTTATGATGAACCAGCTAAATAACTATTATTATTAGATAATTCATATACTAATTTTTCAATCATCTACCACTTAGATGATTGACTTTAGGACATATTTTCCAATACTGTGGCTGTGGAAACCTATCCTCTTCGACTACTATCTAATTTAGATTTGATTCTTAGGGATTGTTACTTTATGCCTGCAGCAAGCAGGAATTTGATTTTTGTTTCTTATTTAGCACATGAAGGTTATGTTATTAACTTTCTTAAGGACCACTGTACTATTCTTTTTGAAGAAAATAAAATTGCAAGTGAATTCTTAATTAATGATCTCTATCAGTTGTATATTGATGTATCTGTATTAAATGTCAAGCAAAACATGAACGCTATAAGACTAAAGTGACCTAGGGATAGTCTAAATGATAAGTATCTATGACACCTTAGGCTATGTCATATAGTAGAAGATAGGGTTAACAAATTAAAGAAATTTGGGTTATTAAGTCTGTTGACTTTTGAGTCATATTTGATTTGTGAATCATGCCTTCATGGTAAAATAACCAAGCTCCCTTTTGTAGGACAAGGGGAAAGGGCCACAGACCTACTTACCCTAGTACATACTGATGTGTGCAGCCCATTTGATGTATCGGCTAGAGGTAACTACATCTACTTCATCATCTTTATCGATAATTTATCTTGGCACAGATACGTGTATCTGATGCGACACAAGTCTGAAGTCTTTGAAAAGTTTAAGAAATTCAGACATGAAGTAGAAAAGCAAACCAAAAAATTCATTAAGGTTCTTCAATCAGATCGAAGAGGTGAATACCTTAGTTGAAAATTCCTAAACTATCTTAAGAAAAATGGCATAGCATCTCAATGGACTCTATCTGTAATATCTCAACTCAATAGGATTTCAAAATAAAGGAATCAGACCCTATTAGATATGGTCTGATCCATGAGGAGCTTCATGGATCTTTCTGATTTTCTTTGGGGATATAGTCTAATGACCGTAATTTACTTACTAAATAGGATTCTCTCTAAAATCATTCCTACCATACTGTATGAGATATGGCATGGTAAGAAACCAAGACTAAGTTAGAATTTAGGATTGTCCGACTCATATCAAAAGACAGTAGGCAGATAAGTTAGAATCTAGGTCCTTTAGAGCTCATTTTATAGGATATCCTAAAGAGTCATTAGGATATTATTCCTATCTTTTGAAAGACCACGATGTGATTGTAAGTCGACACGCCATCTTCCTTGAAAAATAGTTCATTCAAGATGGTGGCATTGAAAGACAAATAAGGCTCAAGGAGAAAGTCTCCTAAGAGTAATGAGCTAAGGAACCTAAGGAACCAAATCAGTTTGTGTTGGAAAATATACAGGGTTTCATGTATAGATTTCAAAACTTTTTTGAAAATAAAGAGCAGCGGAAGACATAGATTAAACTATTTAATCTAAAAATACATGTAATCAAATTATAAAATCCTACATCAAGGATCTATAACATGTCATGATGCAAATATAAATCTAAAAATAAATTAAACATAATTGGTATTGATCAAATCAATACCTATATCTAGAATAATTCTAGATCAAACCAAGATCGCATCTAGGTCACCAAGAGATCAGATCTCTTACCTTTGCATGGATCGAGAACTCCACGATCGAATCCCATTGTTGCCTTTGGAGCTGGACATGTGTCCGGCCTCTATAGGTGATCCACACGAACTTGCAATACAGATCGAAGGTTCGTCGAACGAATATCCACTCGAAGTGCTAGCTTCTCATGGATCTCTCCTGATGGTCAATCAAATAAGTATTCTTCAGATCTCTTGTACTCTCTAAGAGATGAAGAATACATGGAGGATAGAGGAAGAAATCCAACTTTTGGATCTCCCAAAAATAGAAATAAAAATATATAGAAAAAACCCTAGGAGAAGATAAATCTTCTCCTTCAGGACATCAATGGTTGATGTCTTGAAAATATCTCTATGCTAGGATCAAAGGAGACCTTCTCCTCTAGACTTTTTCCTATTTTTCTAGATCTCACACCCTCTGATTTTTCCCATAAAAATCTCACAAAAAAAGATGGACAAGAAGGGCTCTCAAGAAAACCCCAAGAGAAGACCTTCTTCTCTGCTTCTTCTCTCATCAGGACATGATCAGATCATGTCCAAAAATGATCTCTATGCTCCAACACCTTGGAGCACACATCCCACACCCTCTTCATCTCTCTCCCTCAGATCTTATCATATAAAATCACATCAAAATAAAACAAAGAGAGGGTTAGAAAAAAAAAATCTATAAGAGAAAATAATTTTTCTCTTACCATTTTTCCTTCAAGACATCAACAATTGATGTCTTAATGGAGGGTTCTTCTCCAAGGAACAAGGTGCCCCAAAACCCCATGCCAACACTCCTTTTCTTCTTTGAAAACCATGGGATCCAAGAGTTTTGATGCCACTAAAAAATCTCTAGGAGCCATCCCCCTTAGAGCCCCTTTTGATTAGGTCAAAACCTAGTCAAGGAGGGACTCTTAGGAGTCCTATAGGGCATCCAACTCTTAGACACCCCCTTCCCTAAAAATTAGGCATGTGACATCTGAATCTCACATACAAAGGAAAGGAATAAAAAATGGGCAACAAAAAAATGTGGCGTGGGAAATTTGAGGCGCAAAGTTAGGAGAGCAAGTTTAGGATTTTATGGACTCTATCTAATAGAGTTCTAATCAGAAACAACTTTGACCAAATCAAAGTGTTTCCAAAACCATTCAGATTAGGAGTGTGGAAGGGACTCCTAGGCATGGGATATCTCACGTAAAGATCTAAAAAAATAAAAGTGGGCATTGGCTTTTATTGGTGCAAGGGAGAGAGTCCCAGTCCAACTGGGACTCCTCCTATTGGACTAGGTCAAAGCCTAGTTTAAATCATACTTAAACTAGATTAAACACAACCAATTAAGGGTGATCCTAGTTCATTTAGGAGTCTAATTAAATCAAATTAAATAATAATTAATTTTAATTTAAATCTCAAGTCAATTTGGAATTAGGTTCACTCAAGTCCTAGTCTAACAAGGACTTGTTCTTCCTTACGATTGGCTTATCCAATAAACCAATTAGATTTAATCTAATTAAATCTAAATCAATTCTAATTGAATCCAATTCAATTAGACTTGATCTCAGTCTGATTGCTTAATCAAATTGAGCCAATTAGCAATCCAATTATTGATCAATCCTCCTATAATATTTGCATTAGGTCAAACATCAATCACATTGATCGTTTGACCGTAGAATAATTCTCATTCATCGATCAACCATCTAATTAGGTTACAAGTTCTAATGTGTGTGACCCCATAGGTTCGAACCTAAGCTGGTAGCACAGGAACCAATTCTTATACCAATTAAAGTTACCATCTAGCAATGGTTTCCGACGTCCGGATAGGTCGAATGTATGCAAAGCAATATTCTTAGAACCCTGGCCTATGGTTACCGTATAATTCATTCCTATGATCAATAATGCTCAAGATGACTTCAAGTATGCTATCAAATACTCATATAAGTCATCTTTATTGTGTTTCAAAATTTTACAAATCCCATGACTCCTCATGAGGATTATCCAGGCCTAAATTTTACTAAATTGAAACACAATGACACATTCTCTTTCTGAACTTAATCAAGAGTGGTCAATCCCATCTTGACTTATACACCAACTTAATAAGTACTTGACTATACTCAAAAACCTTTTGAACTTATCTTAGAAATATAGGTAGTCTGGCACCAAAGTATAGTGAGTTGCTTCCAAGTCATCATGATGACTTCAAGTCAGAGAAACACTTATACCCATTGGCCTTAGCTAGCTACTCTTGATAGTAGAGTGCTACATTGATCATGTTTAGTGCAGATGTACTCCTACATCTCACCTAGATGCCGTATCAGTATCTCCATACCACTTGATTATGAGGACAACCAATGCATATGGCATATAGCGACCTACACTCGATAAATTATCATCCTTATTAATAACTTATCATTTGATTGTAAATAATTTAAGAACCATCCGATAAATTCTTCTTTATTGATTGATTGTGGTTCTAAGAACTTCGTTATAATTTAGGAGTTCATTTAAGAAAGATAGAACTTTTATGATGAATCAGCCAAATAACTATTATTATTAGATAATTTATATACTAATTTCAATCATCTACCACTTACATAATAGGCTTTAGGATACATTTTCCAATAACTTTCACTTGAACTAAAGCCAATCAAAATGATATCAAATATCCTATCTTCTAATGAGTTTGTAGAACTCTTTAGTTTTGAGGCCTTAGCAAATGGGTTGGTCAAGTTCTCCTTTAACATCGATCTTCTAAAGATCGACGTCACTCAGATTTAATATCTAAGATGAAAGCGATGTAGAATTTGCTGGTCCTTTGGTTCTTTATCTTGAGCTTATGGCTCCAGTGCTATGATAGGACTGGACCATTGGTGGAGGGTGCCACTCCCAACCTGCTAATGAACCTCAGCAACTATGCAGCTTACATCGCAGCATCATATGCCATGATGTACTCTATATCACTAACTGAATAGGCTAAGAATCCTACTTGGAATCTTTCTAGCAGATTGCTCCTATAATTAGGGTATGACCTGACATTTTCTTATCGTCATCTTGTTCTAACTAAAATTAAAACATCCACATATTTTAAGTCAGTACTTTCATATTTGAGTCACTAAACCTTAGTATTTTTCAAATACTTAAGGATTATTTATACAATCTTCCAGTGGCTCTTACTTGTATCAGACTGGTATCTGCTCACTACCTCTAGTGAGTATACCATATCTAGTCTCGTACGTAGAGAAATAAGATGATAGCTAAATTTTTATTCCTTGTAATGCTGGAATATCATTCCCAATTAAGAGAATTTCATCCTTAAACAACACAAGGAATAACACTACAGAATATTTTGCTCAATTACAAATGCAAAATTTGTCTTTGTTCATAACAAAGGCATACGTTCAAAATGTATGTTCAAATTCTGAGGTACTAGCCAAATGGATTTTAAGGTCTTTACCTTCCCATCTGTGCTACTCTGACCTTTTCGAAAATCCATTCACACCCAATGGATTTTATCCCTTCAGGTGAATCAACTAGTGTCCATACACTATTAATTCTTATGGACTTCAATTTAGATCATGTGGCTCCAAGCCATTTCTCAAAGTTAGATCACTACATTGTATCCCTATAGGTGATTGGATCCTTGTTGTTCTCATCGAGCTCAACAGGATCACCATTCTGGACCTAGATATTAAAGTATTTGTCTGACTAATACGGTACTATACCGGATCTCCTTAAAGGAAATACATTAATGGGCTCCGAATTTGATCTAATCAAATTCGATTCTATAGGTCTACTTAATTGTGTTGGTTCATTTTCTACCAGTCAAACTTCTTAAGTTCAACTTGATAGGCATCAGTTCTTTCTCTAAGGAATTTCTTTCCAAAAGGAATATCCTTCTACTGTTGAACATCTTATGTTCCTCAGTATGGTAGAATTAATAACCCTTTAAACACTTATTGGACCAAGATCCAAGTTTATCTATGTGCAAATCTATGACATAAGCCAATCAACTCTAAATCTGAAAGTGAGAGAGTCTAGATCTATGCCCAATCCATATCCTATATGAAATCTATGCGATAGATTTACTCAGAATCTTTTTCAGAGTAAAACTAATAGCCATAAGAGCACAACCCTAAAATAGGCACACAAGTGAACCCTACAGTAGATTGAACCAACTCTAACAAAGTTCAATTTTCTCCTTTTAGATACACTGTGTTCCAAAAAAAAATCCACTAAGAGAGAATCCAATTCTCTCCTAGATATGTCACAAACTCACTAGATAAATACTCACCTCCTCGATCTGATCGAAGAGTTATTAATACCTTATCCAGTTTGTTTTTCTATTTCATTATTGAATCATTTAAATATTTAAAATAATTTAGGCCAGATGCACCCATGCTTAAATAAGTCATCTATAATGAAATACTAATATCTTCCTTTGGCACTTAAGTTCATAAGTCCACATACATCACTATATATGAGACTTAGAACTTTATCGGCTCCTTCACCTTTTCCAATAAAAGGTAATTTTGTCATCTTTCTAGGAAGACAAGATTCATAGGCTATCAATGATTCACAATCATTGATGTCGAGATTTCTCTCAAGCTAACCCATTTATCCTGTTCTTGTCAAGATGACTAAGCCTATAATGCTAAAGATAGATATCCATGACATAATCTAACTTGGGTGTGTACATTACACTTAACAGACTGTATAAATATTAAATATTATTTTTTTATTATCCATGTATTACTGTAATATTATTCATAATAATATCATAATAATCTTCTTTATCGATAAATGATAATCATCTGTAACCAAAAAGCCATAAGAGATCACATTTATCAAAAATAATGGACAATAGTGACAGTCACTCAAAATGATATCTATTGAAAATAAGCTTGACAATTCCTAAAGCTAGGATTGGAACAAGACTTCCATCCCCAATGTTCAGGTATTTCTCACCATTTTCAAATATCCCACTTATTTGTAGTCTTCGCAACAAATTGCATAAGACAACCAGCATCTAATACCCATGTAGTAGAATTATTTATAGAAAAATTTTAAGGTGTTATCATATAACATCTTTAATGAGCAACTTTTGCTCTTTTCTCTTATTCAACCTGTTATGGTCAAGGAAAGTAAGACAAATCTTCTTCGTATAACCCTGATTCTAACATTAGAAGCACTATGCCTAACTTGGGTTAACCTTGGATTAATTGTTTTGACTGGGCTTAGAAGCTCCAGTACGAATCCATTCGTACTGTTGAACCAAATTCAACTCTCGATACTAATTATCGAAGTTGGGTCCCATAAGTTATCACTGTCTAATAGTGATATGAGCAATTAGGGTTTAGGCTTAATTTGAGAAAAGAGAACATTGACCTAAGTATATGAATTATATTAAGCCAAAAGACTTGGACTTTAGTCTAGAGATTCTTCCACTATTTTATTCGAATAGGTAGCCTCTACCTCCAAATCGAAGAATTACTTTAATTCTCTAGTAGGTACTAGAATCCACATAGACTGCACATAAGCCCAACTATGGTTGGTCAACCCATGTACATTTAAGGGTAGGTTCATAATTAATTATTTCTCCAAACAACTTTTAGTAATTTAATTTTGTCCCAAAAATCTAATCAGTAGGCTACGACCTCCACTGTAAGGATTCGGTTAGGTCCAACCATTAACATGAGCATACTTGGTGCATCTAACTAAGGAATGGTTAAGCCCAACTATGGTTGGTCAACCTAACCACCATTAGAGAAATACATCAAAATCGTCATATGATGAATGATAATTTCATTAGTCAACAAGCACCAGGCCTATGGGCCTCCAATGACTATTAAGTTAATGGACTCATTATCAAACACCTTAATGGGAGGCTATGACTCGATTATCTCCATAACTTCATCATTTTAAGGACCAAATAATTTTAGAAAATTTAAATTATTAATGATTTAAGGATAGAAAGGACATGGACCAATTTGCTCCCACTGACTTCACCAAGTCAAGTCCTCCTACTGACTTCACAAGTCACTGATGAGGATTAGGATCAATTTTGGTCCATGGGTACCTAAATTAGTCTCACTGAATGAAATCAGTCTCACTGATTTTCTATGTAACATGGGTTAGCTCTTTAATAAGCAACCTAATCGAAAGCTGATTAACCACATTGGCCAGGTAAGTGACATCGGTGGGAGGGTTTGCCAAGGCTTGCCTAAGATACCATCAAAAATGGTCAGGTAAGCAAGCTACCAATTAAAAACTACCGGTCTGAAATGCTAGACTTATCTTAGACACCAATTGATTTGTCAATTTTGATTTGATCTGCCTAAAGACTCGGGCTTGACCACTAAGCCACGATCAGATCCATTTGTTAGATATATGGACTTTTATCAACTACAACTATTGAATTGATCTATAGAAAAGAAATAACCTAATCCTAATTAACTATTAATTAGGTTTGATCAATTTCTTAACTAAGTCCTTATTTAATCTAACCCTAGGTCTAACCCAATTAATGACCTTATCAAAACTAACCCATTACCCTTTAACCCAAGTTTTACGAAATTATCTTAGGATCTTCAAATTACAAACCTAGATCCTAAATAATTACTTAATTCTCAATTAAATTCAAAGTTTGGATTTATGAAATCTTAAAACTAGTTTCTAATTTTATTAATTAAAATATTTTTAAATTATAAATAATTTACATTGAATCATGCTCAATTCATGATTTTAGATCTAATTTGTTTCATTATTTAGATCATGTCCTAGGGTTTCGAATCTAGGATTTTGTAGAAAGTAAGTTCATAATTTAAAATTCTACTAAATAAATACATCATACATATTCATTCTAGATTCAAAAATAAAAGCTACATATCCAACATATGCAACATAAGGATCCAGATCTAAACATAAAACACATCACATGGATCTCATCTAAATGATCAAAATCAGATCATAAATCATTTAAATTTAAATTTAAAAATAAATTATAAATTACTTTAGATCTCATATAATATATTTAAGATTTAGATTTCTCAGATCAGCAAATACTAGGATAATCTTTTCACAATAAGGGATAAACCTTACAGTAGGACAACCTTATGACAGTATGTGTAATCCTGATATTATTTAGATCTAATCTAAATAATCTAAAATAGATCTAATATCTATTTTATTTCAAATTTAAATCAAAAAATTGAATCATAAATTTTTTTTGATCTAATCTAAATTATTCATGATTCAGATTCAGATTGGCATATACTAGGATAACCTTTTCATTGTAAGGGGTTAACCTTACAACAGGACATCCTTATAGCAATATGTGCGATCTTTAATTAATTTTAATTTTTAGATTAAATTTTAAGCATACATGAATATGTTATAAAAGAACCTAGCTTTGATACCACTATTGAGAAATATGCAGGGTTTCACGCATAGATTTCAAAATTTTTTCGAAAATAAAGAGCAGCAAAAGACATAGATTAAACTATTTAATCTATAAATGCATGTAATCAAATTATAAAATTCTATATCAAGGATCTATAATATGTCATGATGAAAATATAAATTTAAAAATAAATTAAATATAATTGGTATTGATCAAATCAATACCTAGATCTAGAATAATTCTAGATCAAACCTAGATCGCATCTAGGTCACCAAGAGATCAGATCTCTTACCTTTGCATGGGTTGAGAACTCCACGATCAAATTCCATTATTGCCTTTGGAGCCACACATGTGTCCGATCTCTATAGGTGTGATCCACACGAACCTGCAACACAGATCGGAGGTTCGTCAAATGAAGATCCGCTCGAAGTGCTAGCTTCTCGCAGATCCCTCCTGATGATCAATCAAATAAGTATTCTTCAGATCTCTTGGACTCTCCAAGAGATGAAGAATACATGGAAGATAGAGAGAGAAATCTAACTTTTGGATCTCCCAAAAATAGAAATAAAAATATATAGAAAATTTCTTAGGAGAAGATAAATCTTCTCCTTCAGGACATCAACGGTTGATGACTTGAAAACATCTCTATGCTAGGATCAGAGGAAACCTTCTCCTCTAGAATTTTTTTTATTTTTTCAGATCTCACACCCTCTGATTTTTCTTTAAAAATCTCACAAAAAAAGGTGGAGAAGAAGGGCTCTCAAGGAAACCCCAAGAGAAGACCTTCTTCTCTGCTTCTTCTCTCATCAGAACATGATCAGATCATGTCCAAAAAGGACCTCTATGTCCCAATACCTTGGAGCACATATCCCACACCCTCTTCCTCTCTCTCTCTTATATCTTATCATATAAAATTACATCAAAATAAAACAAAGAGAGGGTTAGAAAAAAAATCTCTAAGAGAAAATAATTTTTCTCTTATCATTTTTCCTTCAAGACATCAACAATTGATGTCTTAATGGAGGGTTCTTCTCCAAGGAACAAGGTGCCCCAAAACCCCAGGCCAAAACTCCTTTTTTTCTCTAAAAAACCATGGGATCCAAGAGTTTTGATGCCACTAAAAAAATCTATAAGAGCCATCCCCCTTAGAGCCCCTTTTGGCAAGGTCAAAACCTAGTCAAGGAGGGACTCCTAGGAGTCCTATGGGGCATCCAACTCTTGGATGCCCCCTTCCTTGGATGCCCCCTTCCCTAAACATTAGGCATGAGACATCTAAATCTCATGTACAATGGAACGGAATAAAAAATGGGTGACAAAAAAATGTGGCGTGGGAAATGTGGCGCAAAGAAGGGAGAGCAAGTTTGGGATTTTATGGACTCTATCTAATAGAGTTCTAATTAGAAACAACTTTGACCAAATCAGAGTCTTTCCAAAACCATTCAGATTAGGGGCGTGGGAGGGACTCTTAGGTGTGGGAAATCTCACGTAAAGATCTGAAAAAATAAAAGTGGAAATTGGCTTTTATTGGCGCAAGGAAGGGAGAGTGTCCCAGTCCAATGAGGACTCCTATTTGACTAGGTCAAAGCCTAGTTTAAATCATATTTAAATCAGATTAAATACAACCAATTAAGAGTGATCCTAGTCTATTTTGGAGCCTAATTAAATTAAATTAAATCATGTTTAATTCTGATTTAAATCCTAAGTCAATTTGGAATTAGGTGCACTCAAGTCCTAGTCTAACAAGGACATGTTCTTCTTTGCAATTTGCTTATCCAATAAACCAATTAGATTTAATATAATTAAATTTAAATCAATTCTAGTTAAATTTAATTTAATTAGACTTGATCTCAGCCTGATTGCTCAATTAAATTGAGCTGATTAGCAATCCAATTGCTGATCAATCCTCTTACAACACTTGCATTAGGTCAAACATCAATTGCATTGATCGTTTGATCGTAGAATGGTTCTCAATCATCGATCAACCATATGATCAAATTACAAGCTCTAATGTATGTGATCCCATAGGTTCGGACCTAAGCTGATAGCATAAGAACCAATTCTTGTACCAATCGAAGTTACCATCTAGCAATGGCTCCCAACGTCCGGATAAGTCGAATGTATACAAAGCAACATTCTTAGAACCCTGACCTATGGTTACCGTATAATTCATCCCTATGATCAATAATTCTTAAGATGACTTCGAGTATGCTATCAAACACTCATACAAGTCATCTTTATTATGTCTCAAAATTTTATAAATCTCGTGACACCTCACGAGGATTACCCAGGCCAACCCAGGCCAAGGTTTTACTAAATTAAAATACAGTAAGACATTCTCTTCCTGAAGTTAATCAAAAGTGGTCAATCCCATCTTAACCCACACACTGACTTAACAAGTACTTAACTATACCTAAAAATCTTTTGAACTTATATTAGAAATACAGACAGTCGGGCACCAAAGTACAGTGAGATGCTTGCAAGTCACTATGATGATCTTAGGTCGGAGGGACACTTATATCCATTGGCCTTAGCTAGCTATTCTTGATAGTAGAGTACTACATTGATCATATTCAGTACAGATGTACTCCTACATCTCACCTGGATGTCATACCAGTGTCTTCACATCACTTGGTTATGAGGACAATCAATGCATATGGCATACATCGACCTACACTCGATAAGTTATCATCCTTATTAATAATTTATCATTTGATCATGAATAATTTAAGAACCATCCAATAAATCCTTCTTTATCGATTGATTATGGTTCTAAGGACTTCATCATAATTTAGGAATTTATTTAAGGAAGATAGAACTTTTATGATGAATCAACCAAATAACTATTATTATTAGATAATTTATATACTAATTTCAATCATCTACCACTTAGATAATTGGTATTAGGACACATTTCTTAATAGTTTGAGCCAGTCCAAATACTACCTCCTCCACCTCGTAGGTCAAATAGGATTTTTTGTCCTCTTAAAAGATACTTAGATATTATTTTAGAAGATATAGAGAAAATATTCCTCATGAGAAATGGAGTTCATGGTGATAATCCCAAAATGTATAATAAGACAATATCAGATATCGACACCGAGAAATGGTTAGAGGCAATCAAGTTAGAGATTGACTCAATATGCTTAAACCAAGTCTAGACCTTGGTAGACCCACCTGAAGGTATAGTACCTATTGGGTGTAAATAGATCTATAAGAGAAAGATAGGTGCAGATGAAAATGTGGAGATATTTAGGGCTAGATTAGTGGCGAAAGGGTATAGTCAGCACAAAGGCATTGACTATCAAAATACCTTCTTGCCAGTTGCCATGCTTAAATCCATCCGCACATTGCTTATTGTTACAGCCTATTTCAATTATGAAATATGACAGATGGATGTAAAAATGGCATTCTTAAATGGATATTTTGAAGAAGATATCTATATGGTATAGCCGCTAGATTTTACATCCACTGATGCTGATCACAAGATCTGCAGGCTGCAAAGGTCCATCTATGGACTTAAGCAAGAATCTCAAAGTTGGAATGCTCATTTCAATGATGTGATTAAATCATTTGGATTCATCAAAAATGAGAAAGAGTCCTATGTGTTCAAAAAGATTAGTAGAAGTGCTGTTGTCTTCCTCGTACTGTACGTGGATGACATCCTCCTAATTAGAAATAATATTCTCATATTTACTATGATCAAAATATGGTTGTTAAAAGAGTTTTCTATGAAAGACCTAGAAGCGGCATCCTTTATTCTAAAAATTAAGGTCTATAGGGATAGATCGAATAAGATGCTAGGTCAATCATAGAAGATGTACATAAAAGAGGTGCTAAAGAGGTTCAGCATGAAAATCTCTAAGAGGAGATTTGTACCCTTCGAACATGACATTCATCTCTCCAAGAAGATGTGCCCTAGCACATCTGAGGAGATTGAACACATGAGCAAGATTCCTTATACTTCTGCAATAGGGAGCCTCATGTATGCCATGCTATGTACACGACCTGATATAGCCCATGTTGTAAGTATCACAAGTAGGTATCAGTTGAATCTAGATAAAGAGCACTAGACTTCCAGGAAATATATTTTTAAGTACTTGAAAAGGACTAAGGATATATTCTTGATCTTTGATAATGGAGAACTCCAGGTCGAAGGATATACAGACTCAGACTTTATATCTGATATAGATGATCAAAAGTCGATATCTGGTAGTCTGTTTATGTGCAATGGTGATGCTGTCAGCTGAAAGAGTTTCAAGCTAACCATGATAGCAAATTCCACCATGGAATTAGAGTATATTGCTGCATCAAAATCTATAAAGGAGGCATTCTGGTACAAGAAGTTCATCGCAAAACTCGGAGTGATGCCATCGCATGCCGTTCCTCTGTACTGCGATAATAATGATGCCATAGCTTTGGCTAAGAAGTTGAGGTCTCAGCAAAAATTCAAATGCATCAAGCGGCGATTCCACCTCATCCGCGATTATCTCGAGAAGGGTTACGTCGAGGTCAAGAGAGTCAACTCCATGGATAACACGGCAAATTCACTAATGAAGCCTTTAGGCCAGTAGAAGATCGAAGCCCACCTTGAGAAGATGGAACTTTTATTTGTAGCCAATTGGCTTTAAGTCAAGTGGAAGTTTGTTAGATGTGTGCCCTAGAAGTCAGATTGGCCGACATTTGTAATATACTTTTAAGGATAATTTTATAATTTTAACCATAAATTAATAAAAAAATTATTTTTCTATATAGTGTGTATTTAAAAGTGTCTGTGATACATCCTTTGAGTTAATGGTAATAACAATTCATATTTTCAAGAGTTGAAAATTTAAGACATGAATTTTCATAATTAACTCATAGATTGCTCCCGACCGTAAGATTGTCATGAGGATGGTGATCGATCCAGAAGGTTGGTGTACGATCACTTGCTTAGGGTAGATGAGTCTTGTGTCTATGGTGTGGAGATATTGGAGTGAAAGTATAGATACTCATTAGAGAATGAGGACACTAAGCATGACCACATCGAGCAATTATAAGGAAGTCAACCTTCTCATCGATGACTGGCTCGATGCTGTAGTTGTGCGTTAGGATCTTTGACCTGAGGAGCATTGGTAGTTTACCTTGAGTGTGTTATAGTTTGACTACATCATAACTTGATCTCCTAGCCATTCGAAACCTTGAGGAGTATGTTGGCAATAGCATATTCATTGTAGGAACTGCATTGCACTAAGATGGGATCTATCAACATCGGTAGTGGAGGAGTAGTCCTATGATGATCATGAGATTGTCCTTAAGTCCATGGCCATGGCAGTGTGATATAATAGAAGAGAGTTTTCTATTAGAATTTCACATCAGACTGAAATTAAATGATTCATTCATATGACGGATGTTGGGTTTTGACGAGTTCATCTTAAACTCTAATCCTATCAGGACTCATGATAGTAGAAACGATTTGCATAGGTTTCTACACTGAGAGGTTCGCTTTCAGTTCTGATGGGTTGCAACCATATGCTGCTAGTTGTCACTGATAGATTTTGGGAGCAATTAGAATGATCTTGATGATCGATCATTCTAATTATATGAATCAGAAAAGTTCTAATCTATCGAAAGATGTTTCGATGATGTCGATGATAGAGATCATGACATATCTCATTATCATAAAAAACTAAACCTAACTGGATCACACATACAAGGGTTTGAGTCTAGTTGTGATCAATTAGACTGAGTCAGTTCGATTGATTTGGATTAGATCCGATTAGGTTCAAGAAAATCATGCTAGCACATGATTGAACCTAACATTCTCCTTCTGTAGTCTTTTTGGTTCATCTCAATCGAAATCCTGACTCGAGCATGTCTAGGTCAAAATAGGGTTGTCTTAATTCATCAGATGATTTTAGGACAACACCTACCATTTTTTATCACTTGCCATTCTTGGTCACCTACCTTTTTCATACTAGGGTCAAAGGTTGACCCTATTGTAAGAAAGAAGGGACTAGGAAACACGCCCCCTGAAGATTTCTAGTGGCGTGCACCCCCACTTATTTGGTACGACATGGAGAGGGTGCATGTCCCCCTAGGCGTGCGCCCAAAGTGGATAGGCTTTGACTTGATCAAATTTCAAATTTGATCAGTCAAGGAGGTTTGATAGAGATCAAACTCTAAGAGAGAAGGAATAGTCCATCGTGCACTAAACTTCCTTCCCCTCTCCCTACCTATTTTGTATAGCATTTTATGAAATATTTGGGGCAGCAATTCTAATGTGAGTTGGCATAAAAGTTAGTCAAGAAATCAGAATTAAATCAAGCAATTGATTGCTTGATCGATTGAAACATTGAGGTGGCGCAAGGCTCTATTTAAGAGACCCTATGCCCTAGGGTTTTCGATGATTATTGCTCCATGCCTCAAGCCCCCATAAGCTATCGTCCCCTCTATCTCCACGCCCCTCCTCTATTTCTTCTCCACACCCAAGGGTTAGGCCGAAGTTCCAAGAAAAGATCAAAAGGAATTGGCGCAAAGGTTTTAAGAAAATAGATGACATTTGTGAGATGAGCGCGTTGCCTTCATCGGTTGATTCGAAGGCTTTACAAATCAAATTTGAAAGAAAATTTTCCACCGTAGGATCGTACAGATCTGATCAAATCTAGAATAGATTTTTTTAAAAATTTTTTATGATCCAATCAGATCTAGGAGTTCTCAGATCTAATCAAGATGATCTGATATTAAAAATTAACATAAAAATTAAGTCAGATTTAATTTCATACCTTGTTTGGGTAATCTGATTATCCTACGATGATCCTGATCTTTTCTGATGTTCTGGAAGGAGCCATGCATGTGCCTAGCCTCTACTGGTATCTATTTGGGTAGGATCTGGATGACTTCTTCTCATGAATCTTTCTTCAAAAGATTAGATCTGAATCTGATCTAGAAGTTCTTCAAAATAATTTCTGAAGGCAGCATGTCTGTCTCACGAACACCGTTGCATAGATGCTGAACTCTTCATAAATTTGATTGGATCTTCTTCTTAGATTTATGCCCAAACTTTGGCATGTAGAAGAAGAGGAGAGAGAGGATCAAAGGGGGCATGGGATATTATAGGGGCGATAGCAACTTGGGCATGGAAAATTATTTCATGCGATACTTGCTCTTTAACGTGAGAAAGGATTTTAAACCCAATGCCACATAAAGTCTCATTTGACCAAAATAACTAATTTATTTTATTGTTGGGACTCAAGGACTTATTCTCGACATAGAGAACCAGATCTAATTTGGTTTTCACACCAAAAAGACTTCAAAATGGGGGCAGCTGAGTAGATAAGGAAGAGTCCATTGCACTTAGGACTCTTTCCTCAAGAGTTTGATCCAAATAAAACTCTATCATAACTCAGTCTAGGCACCTCCAAAAATTATAAAATTTGGCACAACCAAAGTATGACTCGAAACCTATCAAATATCAAGAAATTAGAGCAAAATGATTTCTAGAGAATTTTTTAGAAGCCTCTGATCAGGTGACCCTTAATTCTCTCACTTAGGTCAACTATTGACCCTAGTCCAATTGCACTAGGAATGGATTTAATTTCTATAATTAATCTGACTTGGATAGATTCCAGGCAAATAAAAATAAATCCATTCAAGATATAAAAATTAGTCAAATCAAATTTGACTCGATTGTGATGAATCAAAAAGATTACAGAAGGAGAAAGTCAGGCTAAATCGTGTGCTATCAGATTACCTTGAACCTATTAGATCTAATCCAAATCAATCAAATTGGGTTAGCTCAATTGATGACACCTAGACCCAAACCCTTGGTTGTATGACCCAGTTTGATTCAATTCCATATAGTAATGAGACATGTTGCGATCTCCATCATCGACATCATTGAAACATCTTTTGATAGATCAGAACTTTTTTGATTCATACAATTAGAATGGTCGATCATCAAAATCATTCTAATTACTCCCAAAATCCATCAGTGACATCTAATAGTATATAATGGCAATCCATCAAAACTAAAAGTGAACCTCTCGATGTAGCTATCTATATGATTGGGTTCTTCTATCTTGAGCCCCGACAGGATTAGGGTTAAGGTGAACTCGTCAAACCCAATATTAGTCATATAAAATAATTATTTGATTTGAGTCCAATGTGAAATCCTAATAGAAACTCTTTCTATCATCATCACTCTACCATGGCCATGGTCTTATGGACTCGATTCTCATGATCATCATAGGACTACTCCTCATCTATCGAGGTAGATAGATCCCCTATTAGTATAATCCAATTCATACAATAAACGCGCTATAGCCAACATACACCTCAAGATTCCGAATGGCTAAAAAATTGAGTTATGATGTAGTCAAACTATAACACCCTCAAGGTGAATTGCCAATACACCTCAGGTCAAAGAACCAGACATGCTACTATAGCATCAAGTTAGTCATCGATGAGTAGGTAAACTTTCTTATGACTACTCGAGGTGGTCATGCTCAGTGCCCTTATTCTCTAGTGAGTATCTGTATTCTCGCTCTAGTGTCTCCACACCATAGACTCAAGACTCATCTACTCTAAGAAAATGATCGTATACGAATCTTCCATATCGATCACCATTCTCATGATGACCCTACGGTCGGGAGCAGTTTATGAGTTAACTATGAGAATTCATGTCTTAAATTTTTAACTCTTGAAAATATAAATTATCATTATCATTAACTCAAAGGAAGTATCATAGACACTTTAAATACACATTATGATAGAAAATAATCTTTTTATTAATTTATAATCAAAATTATAAAATTATTCTTAGAAGTGTATTACAAGTGTTAGCCAATCTGGCTTCTAGGACACACATCTAACAAGATTTAGATATGATTTTTTATGATCAAATCCAGAAGAAGATCACCTCTAGATCCAATTTGAGTGGACTCTGATAGAGGTCAGGCATGTGCGTGGCTTGATCCAAAATCCAAAGCTTCCTCAGATCATCGGTAGGGTAATCTGATTATGCAATCAATTACAAAGTTTATATCTGATTTATTTTTGAACTTTAGTTTTAATATCAGATCATTAGAATCATATCAAAGAACTCTCTGATTTGATTAGATGCTGTAGAAATATTTTTGAAATATTTTCTATAGAATTGGTTAGATTAGAACGATCTTATGGTGAAAAAAGCAGTTTTTCCTTAACTAGCATATCAGCAATGTCCCTGGGGTACTTCTTCTCCAGAGAAAAAAGAAGATTATTCTTTTAAAGACCATCCTTCAATGTGGTCATGACAACAGATTGGTTCAAGTTTTGGATCTTTAGTGCAGCAGCATTAAAGCAGCTGACGTAAGCTTGGATGAACTTTCTGATAAATCATGATGTTATCGTTAAGACACCATGTTTATTAGTTTAATTTTGACTTCCTAAAATAATTAAAAATATATAGAAAGTAGTGAGTCGATCGAATCCATAGGTAAGGTAGTGCTTTGATTTGAAATCTTTAATTCTTAAAAAAGAAAAAAAAATTTAAAATAAAATTGAAGTCAAAAATCAAAAATTAGAATTGCATAAAATTAAATAACAAAAATTTAAATAGCATAGAAATAAATTTTGGATACTAAGATCTACTACCTAGATCTTAGCATCTACATGCAATAAAAATAAAGTATAGAAATTAGATTACAATTAAAAATAAAGAGCTGGAATTTAAAGAGCAAGAAATAAAATTTACATTAATTTAAAGTTCAATTTAGAAATTAAATACATAAATTAAAAAAGAAAATAAAAAAAATAAAAAGTGGAAGTGATCTTGATCTCAGATTGGCATCGGCATGGAGATGGCGTAGAAGACAGCTCTTCTTCATAGCACTCATTGCATTGAAGCAGTCTCTAACCCAAGTATGGCTCCCACCCTATACCAATTCCTCCCCTTGATTGAAGATAGCTTTTCCTAGAGGCCTGGGGTCATTTAAATAGAGTTAGGAGGGCTAGAACCTTTGCTTCTTGGCAATGTGGGACTAAGAGAGTATTTTGATCATCAAATATATAGAAATCCTTATGAAAATCGGATTAAAAGAGTCCCTGGTCGCTTCTATTAAAATTTTCTAAATTCTGGCCATCAGATCTATATCAAATGACCCCAAAAATGCCAAAACATCAAGTCTATCAAACCAATTTTAGTTAGATTGAATGTAGACCATCTGATTGAGTTTTGATGGGAAGAATCTAGCCGTTGATCATGTTCTGGATACCTGAATAGCCGTCAGGAGCTTTATTGGCCATCAGATCAATGAATGGGATGTGCGCTGCCGTCCAACGTGCGCTATGGAGGAGATGAATGTGTATCATAATAGGAAGAACCTCCACCATCGAATCTAGATTTGGGCAAAATCCAGTCATTGGATGAAGGCTTGGAGGGCTCAGGACCATCGGATCACACTGAGGAAAGAGTCTGGATCCGAATCAGAATAGAAGAAGCCCACCATCATTGGATCTTCATCGGGAATCACTAGGACCACACGATCGTGTAATTACTATAGTTGTGGACTGTGTGGACCGGGAACATTGCAAATGGCAACCAATCGGTGTGTGGCTTGCTCTAGAAATTACTAAATTGCCCTCCCTTAAGGGTCTACTGTGAGTCGCGACGTTTTTGACATGAGCCTGACGTCAGCAACTCATGGCTGGGTTGACTTGGGTTGCTGAGTCAACTCGACTTGCTAGCTGGGCTCGTCTGGACGCATCGACTGATATGGCGCAGCGGCTTGAGCCGACTAAGCATTTCTATATATATTTTTTAATTTTTTATCTTTTTTCTTTGAAAATTCATATCAGGTCCATTTTAACTCTATTTTGGTCCAAATTTATTTCATTATGACTAGAAGAATAAGCTCTTTTATTGATAATAATATTTTATTTTTTATTTTTATTATTTTTTAATTAATTTTTTAGTTAATAAAAATATTAATTTCTCATACATATATAAATTAATTATTAATTTTTAAAAATTAAAATAAATTAATTATCAAATTAATACTTTTATTGCTGAATTTATGGTACTTATTACATCCTCCAACTTAAACTTTGCTCATCCTCGAGTAAAGAAAGAATTTAGTTTTAGATATCTTTTAACTTTAGAGTTTCAAATTTTATCGAGCAATTCTCAAAATGGCCATTGATGTTTCGTAGAGTATAAGTGAGATCGTCATTGGAGTATTAGTACTTACCAATATTAAAAATTAAGTGAAGAATATTAAATTTTTTTCAATTTTTTTAAAATTATCCATACCTTTATCTTTGAATTGTCTAAACTTTCACATGGGCACATCCGTCCTTCATTTATTGAACTTTTTTTTTATTTACATTGCCCATTTTTTGATGTGAATATCATTGCTTACTTATGCAATGGGACTCGATTACTTGGTAGGAAACCAATGTATTTTTTTTTATTTTTTTAACATTGTACTGCTATTTTGTGTCATAATTCCTTAAGCTTTCTATTTGATCCATGTAGTGAGTCTTGGGCCAATAACTCCCAAACTAGTTGGCTTTAAGGCACTAGGTATAGAATATCCCTCGGGCTTACTAGCTCAAATCAAATAGGGTACAAGTTAAGACTAGCTTTACAACAAGCTTCTTTGTCCTTTCTATCTTTTGATGCGAAACTCAATGTTTGTTTAGACAAACAAACCTGATTACTTAATGAAAAGTACTTGAAAACTATTTTATTTTAATTTTTTTATGAAAAAATATATAGTTACCTTACATAAGTCCATAAAAAGTAGACTCTTCTTTGATGCTGGTAGAAAAAAATCAAAATTACTTAAAAAAAAATTATTTATGTTCTAGACTTAACTCTTTATTGGATTTTCTTAATACTCGATCCCTCAATATCTTATAAATTCTCTAATATGCTCATCAATTTTCTTTTAAAAATATGCTTAATTCAATTTGATTCTTAAGCATAGTCAGGTATCTAAATGCTAAATACTAACTTATTTGAGGACTTTTAAAATTTTAAAATTTTTATTTTCTCCCCAACTTAATTGACATTGTCCTCAATGGAGAAGAAAAATAAAGAGTATAATAAAAAATAGAAAAGAATACATCTAACTCAGTATGTTCCTGTGGTCCATCATGTGCCTTTAAAAATTTTAAGCTCACCCTCCAACTTATTCAAAATATTCTAAAAAAAATAAACTAAAAAAAAATTAGATGCAAGAAAACTAAATATTGGCTTGCCACCCAACAAGCGCTGCATTTACCATTTTCAGCCAAACATAATGCAGCTTAACTATCCCATGTCAAAAATTGAATTGATAAATTTCAATGATTTTGGATTGCCAATCTTAGAAAGTTGATTTATAATCCCATTATTAATATATTTATTATTAATTTTGGAAAGGTAGTTTGTGACCCCATTTTCAGACCCTTGTTTATTAAGAATTTTTTCTATTTGTTCTTCTAAAATGCTCATGTATTGAGTTTCTGAGTTAGGAGTTAAGTTTGATGCAATAGGTACCGGAAGGGTGTCTAAAGGAGGGTTTAATTCTAAAGGTAAATTAATATGATCTTGTTTAAATGACTCCATTAACACTTCATTACATGCCTCTTGGTTTTTATGAGAAGAACCAACTTCTAGGGATGAAGGAAGCAGTACTATTGGTTTATAGGTCTTAGGTAACTCATCTATTCTCTTCTTTCATTTATCAGTCTCATTTAAATTGGCACCAACATCAGTCTTAGTTCCTAGCTCAAGTTCTTCTACATGGTTAGTCTCAGTATTAACCTCTTCTTCTAAATTTTTATTTTGGCTAGTATCAGTACTAACCTTTACCATCTGGTCATGATATGGATCGTTAAGAATCCTATTACTTCTAAGCTCAGAGATTACTTTGGCATCAAATTGAGGATTCTTAAGTGGGATATTAAATTGATAAATTGGTCTAGATGGTTGGTAGATAATAGGTGGGTTATTTATAGGATTTACTATCGGTAGGCTCGATAATTGACCTAGTTCTCTCCTCATGGTAGACTCAACTAATTATCCTATTTGTACTTCTAGCTTGGCGATTGATTTCTATCAGATCAAAATTGATTGTTGTTAAGTCAGAATCAATTGTTGTAGTTGATTAAACCTATCACCGACTAGATTAGTCTATTGAGTAGGTGGATCTAATGGTTGATTATAATGCAATGGCTGGATAGACTGACTAGGTTGACCTTTATTATACGCATATTTTTGATATTGAGGCCTATTTTAATAATTTTGGATATGTAAAATTTGAGTCTGAGCCTGAGCTAGTTGGGATATCCAAGAAAAATTAGGGTGCTTCCTCCAATCTGGATTATATATATTTAAAAAAGGGTTATTAACCAGCTTGGAGTAGTCTTGAATAGCTTGGACATGTTCTTGAATAAAAGATGAAAATTGTGCAGCCATGGAATATTTAATCATATCACGGGCTGGGCTAGCATAGATAGAATAATTCTTTTAATAATTAGAGGGTGATGTGAATTGTGCAGAAGATTGTTGACCTAGGATTAGAAATTGATCTAATTTCTAGGCAAGAAGATCGACTTTATCTAATTTTTAAGCTATTAGGTTCAAGTCAGCCTTAGAATTAGACTCATATATCCTTGCCCGCTTTTGATAGAAAGATAATGAAGCATGGTTGATTGAGTTTTTACTTAAGGTTTCAAACAAGGCATAGGCTTCATCCTCACTTTGTTCATGAATGCACCTTCACAAGATGCGTCTACCATCTATTTATATAGTTCTCCTAAGCCCTCATAGAATGTTTGAACTATTTGCCACTTAGCTAGACCATGGTGTGGGCATTTTCTACGGAGTTCCTTAAGTCTCTCCCATGACTCATGAATTTGTTCTCCTGGAAGCTGAGTAAATCCAGTGATGGCTCATCTCATGGTGATGGTTCGGCCTATGGAATAAAATTTCTTAGGAATTGCAATTCTGCCCAAGTGTTAATTGGTCTCCCTATTGTGCCAAGCCAGTACTTGGCTTTGTTTTTTAAAGAAAAAGAAAACAAGATTAATCTAAGGGCTCCATTAAACAAATTTTGTATTTTTACCATAAAGCAGATTTCTAAGAATTCGTCCAAATGCTTGTAAGGATCTCCATTGGTGTTTTCATAGAAAGATGGGAGCATCTGAATTGTGGTCGGCTTGATGTCATGGTGGATAGCAGAGATATTTGGTAACTAGATACAAGTCGATGATTTATAGATGGAAGGAATAAAATATTCCTTCATCTGCCTAGGTGGTTCATGATTTTCAGCCATTTGATTATTGGGTTTAATATGAATTAGCCATTCAATTTCATAATTTGGTTCAACTAGGTTTGAAAAAGCGATCTTCTATCGTGCATATATTAATGCAACCCTACCGTATGGTTCAATTTTTTTTTAATTTTTTTATTATTTTTATTTTTTTTATTATTTTATTATTATTTAAAAAATAAAAATTTTTAATTTTTTTTATTATTTTATTATTATTATTTTATTTTTAATTTTTTTAAATTTTTTATTATTATTTCATTATTTTTATTTTTTAAAAAAATTAATGATTTCTTTAATAGTTTTATGATTTATTTATTATTATTTATTATTTTATTATTATTATTTTTAATTTAGTTTATTTTATTTTATTTTATTTTATTTTAGAAAGAGAAAAGGAGAAGAAGAAAAGAAGAGTTCTAAAGAAAAAAATCTAATGAGTCCTAGAGCTAAGAAGAGAGAGAAGAATTAATTTAGTTTAGATTTGATATTAAGTAGCAAAGAAGTTGGGCAAACAATCCTGACTAAGGGTTATCCTAGATCTAGACAGCTCCTAACTATCAAGGTCACCTTCAAGTCCTCCAAGTGTAAGATTAGCCACTTAACTGGCTAGGTAAGTATAAGGTCGGTGGGAGTCCCCCTATTGCTAGCCTTAGACACCAATTATGCTTGGTCAGATAAGTTAACGGGACCAATTATAAACCACCTTCCTTTGGACCCAATCATCCCTGAAACACTTACCTAGACATCAGTTAAATTGACTAACCCTAATCCGATCCAACTCTTAGGGCTCCTTGTGTTAGATATATGTGCCCTAGAAGCCAGAATTGGCTGACACTTGTAATACACTTCTAGGGGCAAAATTGTAATTTTGACTATAATTAATAAATGGGTTATTTTCTATCACACATGTGTATTTAGTGTCTGTGATACATCCTTTGAGTTAATGGTAATGATAATTCATATTTTCAAGAGTTGAAAATTTAAGACATGAATAATCATTATTAACTCATAAATAGCTCCCGACCATAGGATCATCACGAGGATGGTGATTGATCCGGAAGGTTGGTGTACGATCGCTTCTCTTTAGTAGATGAGTCTTGAGTCTACGGTGTGGAGACACCGGAGCGAGAGTACAGGTACTCGTTAGAGAACGAGGGCACTGAGCGTGACCACCTCGAGTAGTCATTAGGGAGTCTACCTTCTCGTCAATGACTGACTCGATGCTGCAGTAGTGTGTCTGGTTCTTTGACCTGAGATGCATCGGCAGTTCACCTTGAGGGTGTTATAGTTTGACTACACCATTACTCGGTCTCCTAGCCATATGGAACCCTGAGGTGTATGTTGGCTATGAGCATGTTCATTGTAGGAACTGGATTGCATCAAGATGGGATCTATCTACCTCGGTGGTAGAGGAGTAGCCCTATGATGATCATGAGAATCAAGTCCAGAAGCCCATGGCCATGGCAGAGTGAAATAATAGAAAGAGTTTCTATTTAGATTTTCACATTGGACTCGAATCGAATGATTACATCATATGACAGAGACTAGGGTTTGACGAGTTCACCTTAACCCTAATCTGATCGGGGCTCAAGATAGAAGAACTTGAATCACACAGGTAGCTGCACCAAGAGGTTCGCATTCAGCTCTGATGGGTTGCCACCATATACTGCTAGGTGTCACTGGTGGATTTTGGGAGCAATTAGAATGATTTAGATGATCGATCATTCTAGCTGTTCGAATCAGAAGAGTTCTGATCCATCGAAAGGAGTTTCGATGATGTCGATGATAGAGATCATGACATATCCCATTACCATACAGAACTGAACCTAACTGGGTCACACAAACAAGGGTTTGAATCTGGTGATCATCAATTGAACTGATCCTAGTTCAATTGATCTGAATGAGATTCAATTAGGTTCAAGGAAATCGTGCTAGCACTCGATTGAACCTAACGTTCTTCTTTTACTATCATAAATAAGTTGTCCTGACTGAGCCAAAGGAGTTTGTGCTCAATCAGAGGCCTTCATATGGTCTGACTGGAGGTTGTCCAAGTCAGAATAGGTTGTCTTATTTTGTAAGACATTACCTGCCATTTTTGGTCACCTGCCATTTCTTGTTCTTTGACTTTGGTCAAAAGTCTACCTTTGACTGGTCAAACGTTGACCATTGATCCTTTGACTTTTGACCACATGTCATGCACCTATTGGAGAGCTGGTGGGGGCTTGTCCCCCTGCCAGAACCTGGCAAGGAGAAGGGCGCACGCCAAGGGTGGCGTGAGCCCAAGTAGGAGGCGCCTAGGAGTCCTTGTTGGACAAGGACTCCATCTCCCTTTTGGATTCCAATTAGAGTTCTTCTAAGAATCCAGTTTGACTGGTCTTAGGCACCCTCTAAGGAGGAATCCAGGGGACTCTATTCCCACCAATCAGATTTAGATCTGATTTCACAAAGGGTTGTGATTGGTTGGGAAGGAAGAGGAGTTGGATCACAGCTTAGTCTATAAATAAGACCCTGCGCCCAACTCAAATAATAATGAAGAAATAATCAAGAAGCAATTTCCCACGCCCCAAGGCTGCCTCTCTCCTCCTTTCTCCATGCCATACTCTCTTCTCCCCTTGCTCTCCACGTCCAAAAGGAGTTTTGGATTTGGTTGGTGCGATTCAGATCAAGAGAAAGGCGATCAAAAGCAAGAAGGCTGCGCTGCTGCAAAAGGACGACTGCTGATCTTCAAAAGGAGTTTTGAAGATCCTCCAGATCAGATCCAGATCTGATTTTTGGAGGTGTGATAGAGAAGAAGAGGATCTCCAGATCCAAGCCCGAGTGGATACCGGTAGAGGCCAGGCGCTTGCGTGGCTAGATCCAGAACCTTCCGCTGCAAACAGGATCATCAACAGGGTAATAGGATTACCCAAATCAGGTAAATTAAATTTGATTTAATTTATCCTTTTATTTTAATTTTTATTAAAATAATAAGAATCAGATCTGAAAATATCCCAAGATCTGATTATAGATCAAGAGAAAAATTTTTGAAATATATCTCTTGATCTGATCAGATCTGAACGAACCTGGACCGGGAAATCAGGATTTTCCCTTCAACTGGTATCAGAGCCAAGGTTCTAAAAGTATTTAGATCTGATTTTTAAATTTATTTTAATTAAAAATAAGTGATTTCAGATGTCACATGAGATGTGATCAGATCTGAAATCAGAAAAAATTAAAATTAAATGATTTGGATCTAAGATTAGAAGATATGCATGACTAGTTCTAAAATAGAATAGTTCTATAGAATAGTCTTGCATGTTTTTGATTTAATTTGATTAAATCATATTTTAGATCTATTTATTTACTATTTTTTGATATTATAAGTGTTATAATAACATCTAAAAAATAGCAAATAAAAATTATTTAATTTTAAATATCATATGAGATATGATTGATGCATGTCTAGACTAGTTGTAGAATAGTTCTACATAATTGTCTAGATTAGAATTTATTTTGATTAGATCAATTTAAATCTAATTTTTTAGATTATTATGAGATAATTTAGATCTGAAAATATGCATGATTATGATACATGAGATGTATGCAAAATATGCCATGATTAGATCTAATTTGTATATGAGATATATGATATAGATCTAAAACTGTTTTGTAGTATATGTTTATTGCATGTTCCTGATTAAGGCGTTCCTCTTGGCCGTCCGGTCATAAGAACGAAGAAGGGTTTAAAGGCCCTCTCTTCCCATTCGATGGGGTGTTCTTATGATGTGTAGGGGTGCTGCGTGTTCGTCCTTAATCAGAAACCCAAAACTTACTTTCTGCAAAACCCTAGATCCTGAAACCCTAGGATTTATTGTGCATATTTTGTTTATGAACCCTACTTAATTAAGAATTAAGTTTATGGAATATTAATTAGGTCTAAAATTGAGAATTTTCAGATCTAAGACATATTCATAATACTGGGTTCGGGCTTGGGTAGCTCAATTAGGTCTAAGCGGTTGATCAAACCGAATCAAGAGTTGGTTAGATGGGATCAACAATGCTTAAATTGACCAGCCTAATAGGATTAAGTCTGGGTCAAGATCGAGTCACGATCAAGCAAGACCTAATTAGGCTCAGAGGTTAGAGTCTGGATTGTAGGCTAACCCAATTGGTTCTGACTCAACAATTTGGTGTCTAAGGTAAGTTTGGCACATACGACCGACTGGTTTTTAATTGGAAGCTACTCGACCTGAATGCGTTCTTGTACGAGTTAATGGCATATTCCTTCCACCGGTCTCACTTACCTGGCCATATCTGTTGACACAGTTCTGATCTGAGGTGGTCAATAATCCGAGCTAACCCATGCCACTAGGTTAG
Source organism: Cocos nucifera (assembly GCA_006176705.1). NCBI lineage: Eukaryota > Viridiplantae > Streptophyta > Magnoliopsida > Arecales > Arecaceae > Cocos > Cocos nucifera. Next base: position 116,795 of record QRFJ01003384.1, on the reverse strand, counting down.
TCATAATTGTTATGACTAAGCCAAGTCTAGTTTAATGAGACCTGAATCAATTCTCCCTAAGAAAAGATTAAGTCTGAGGTCTTCCACCATTGTAGATGTGCGGGCCCTTCCCGGGGTTGATTGTTCTCGGCTGGATACAGTGGCTCAGTTGCACCGGGAAGATGCAACCATGTCTATTAGGCATTGGATGCTATGGGCTGGAGGATGAGTTGGGCTCAATATTTCTGGATACGGTGAGAGACTCAATTAGGAACCCAGTCTATGCAAATGGTGGGTCTGACTTAACTAAGGAGTGGATCAATATTCCGGATACGGTGAGATTCATGAATTAGAGACCAAGTTTGGGTGCACCATGATTAGAGAATCATTGAACAAGAGTTGTTCACTCATTGGCTAACCCATCACCAATAACTGTTAGGTGAGGTGATGAGTCAGTTGGTGAGTCCGCACCACCCACTAGAAATCATTAATCATGGAGATTTTCGCATCTCTACAGAGGGAGTGTAGGGATCCGAGAAAATAGTGGGAGCTAATTTGTTTAAAAATAAAATCCCTAAACAAATTGGTCAAGTCAAAATTACAGTATCTAACTAGAATCTTTGACTCTCTACAGGAAAATGTCTGCGTCCAACCCATTGGCACGTATCCTAGACACACATAGACTGACTGGACCCAATTATAAAGATTGGCTCAGGAACTACAAAATTGTTTTGGGTTCAGAGAAGTTAACACATGTTTTGGACCAGGACCCTCCCACCTTACCAGCTCGTCCATCCACTGAACAGAGAGCGTCTCTGGAAAAATGGATTGACGAAGACAATAAGGCCAGATACTACATGTTGGGCTCGATGTCTGATGAGCTCCAGCGCCAACATGAAGATATCGGGACTGCTCGCCAAATGTTGGCTCACCTGCAGGAGATGTTTGGTGAACAGAGTCGCGCAGCCAAATATCAAGTCACGAAATGACTTTTTAAGGCTAAGATGCGTGATGGGCAGTCAGTCCAAGATCACTGTCTGACAATGATCAAGGACATGGAAGAGCTTGAGAAGCTCGGTGTGAAGTTGGACTTGGACTTGCAGAATGATATTATTCTGCAATCCTTGACTGATGCATATGGGCAATTCATCATGAATTACCACATGCATAAACTTCAAAATTCCTTGGCCGAGTTGATGAATATGCTGGTTACCGCTGAGCTTTCTATGAAAGGTTCTAAAGGCTCAGTTCTTGCTATGGAACGGACTTCTTCCAAAAGAAAGTCTTATGGAAAGAAAAAGAAGTCTGTGAAAAAGCAAAAGGTGGAAGGATCAAAGAAGAAGAAGGCAGAACCGAAGAAAAAGGCCGATGGCAAAGGAAAGTGTTTCCATTGCAACAGCGACGGCCATTGGAAGCGGAACTGCCCTACTTACCTGGCCACCCTGAAGAACAAGAAGGAAGGTCCTTCTGGAGGTATGCTCGTTATTGAGTCTAACCTTACGGTTTCTTCTGCATCCAGTTGGGTGCTTGACTCTGGTTCTAGTGCTCATCTGTGCACTTCTATGCAGGGTCTTGAGGATAGCAGGAGGCTGAGGGATGGAGACATGATCCTACGCGTCGGTAATGGAGCAAGAGTTGCTGCAGTAGCCGTGGGAACATACCCTCTTCGATTACCATCTGGTTTAGACTTAGTTTTGAAAGACTGTTATTATGTGCCTGCAGCTAGCAGGAATTTGATTTCTGTTTCATGCTTAGCACAAGAAGGTTATGTGATTCACCTTCTTTAAGGACCATTGTAACATTCTTTATGAAAGAAATAAAATTGCAAATGGTTTCCTTATTAATGGTCTTTATCAGCTACATATTGATGTACCTGTTCTAACTATCGAGCAAAACGTGAATGCCAAACGACCTAGGGATAGTCCAAACGACAGATATCTATGGCACCTGAGATTAGGTCATATAGCAGAAGATAGGATCAACAAATTGGAGAAAAATGGGCTATTGAGTCCATTGACTTCCGAGTCATATCCAACTTGTGAATCTTGTCTTCAAGGCAAAATGACTAAACTCCCTTTTGTTGGACATGGGGAGAGGGCCACAGATCTCCTTGCCCTAGTACATACTGATGTGTGCGGCCCATTTGATGTGCCGGCTAGAGGCAATTTTGTCTACTTCATTACCTTTACCGATGATCTGTCTAGGTATGGGTATGTGTATCTTATGAGACACAAGTCTGAAGCTTTTGAAAAGTTCAAAGAATTCAGACATGAAGTAGAAAAACAAACTGGAAAAACCCATTAAGGTTCTTCGATCAGATCGAGGAGGTGAATACCTTAGCCGGGAATTCCTAGACTATCTTAAGGAAAATGGCATAGTCTCTCAATGGACTCCACCAGGAACACCTCAACTCAACGGGGTTTCAGAACGGAGAAATCGGACTCTATTGGATATGGTTCGATCCATGATGAGCTTCACAGACCTCCCTGATTTTCTTTGGGAACACTCATTGTTAACTTCAATCTATCTACTGAATAGGGTTCCCTCTAAAACCGTTCCTACCACACCGTATGAGATATGGCACGGTAAGAAACCAAGTCTGAGTCATCTCAGAATTTGGGGTTGTCCGGCTCATGTCAAAAGACAACAAGCGGACAAGTTAGAGTTTAGGTCCTTTAGAGCTCGATTCATAGGATATCCTAAAGAGTCATTAGGATACTATTTCTACATTCCAGAAGACCACAATGTGATTGTGAGTCGACATGCCATATTTCTTGAAAAATAGTTTATTCAAGATAGCGGCATTGGAAAGCAGATTAAGCTTGATGAGAAAGTCTCACAAGCAG